>ML349934.1:0-42674 GCA_005239505.1 Nicotiana paniculata | reverse complement strand
GGGGAGGGGTGTTTTAATGAACTGGGGTCGGGTTTTAAAATTAGAAAAATAGGAGCCCGACACTGGAATGCGGTCAGGAATGCGATCGCATTCCTGACATGCTGTCCGCGGAGTCGATCACAGAATGGCCCTCCAGGTGGGCAAAAATCAAAAACAATCTGCCCAGGTATGCGACCACTATGCGGTCCGCATACATGTTATGCGATCGCATAGTGCGTCGCATAACCTCCCTCCCAAAAATCAAAGGCCAACAATGCGACAGCTATGCGGTCCGCAGAACCGAAATGCGATCGCATATTGGACCGCATAGTTGTCCTCAAATGGGGTAGTGATTTGCCCGTGTATGCGACCATTATGCGGTCCGCATACACGTTATGCGATTGCATAGTGTGTCGCATAACGCCTACTTTTTGGAAAATTTTATTCTTTAAGTCCCGGGGTACTTTTTACTCAATTAGGTCCATTTTTAAAAAATTTCACAATAAAAACAACTCGGGGACTCATTCAGGAATTATTTTAAACAAGAAAATTTTACGGGTCTTTACATCGATACCCTAGATTTTAATTACTGACTATTGATAAGAGTTCGCGGTCGTGGTTACTTTTACGCGGTCCGCAGTTGGTTCTTTGTGGCCGTGTTCCAGTTTTTGCGGTCCGCGCTTTTGAACTTCATAGAGTCTGTTAATTGCTTTCGCAGCTACGTTCATTTTTTTGCGGTCCGCAATTGGTCACTCACGACCACGTCTAATTTTTCGCGGTCCGCATTTGTCCAAGATCAGAGGGTCAGTCATCTGAACCTGACCTCTTCGCGACAGCGTTCACTTTTGCGCGATCTACAATGGGCCTTTCGCGTCCGCGTTCACTTTTTCGCGGTCCCCGGTGTCCTATTTTGAGAAGCTCTATAGTTTATTGTACTGCTCTAAGGCATGATTGAACCTCAATTCTAATTATCTTTAACTACTTGTGTGTTGCAGAAAATGGTGCGATCTCGTGGTGGAGCAAACAAATCAAAAGGGAGGTTAGAATCCTCCCGAGGCCGGAGTAAAGGCAATCAAGCCTTACCCTTAGAAGCTCAAAGAATTATAAGCAAGAAGGCAACCCTCACTAGATCTCCTGCCGAATCCTCAGACACAAGTGAATATATCCCATCCCGGGAGGCTTCTGAGGGGGAATCTGCACAACAATAAGAGGCTCAATCACAACCCTTCCGCCTATCCAATCAACCTACCTCCTCTTATGAGTCATTTGATGACTCAGAGGGAGGTAGTGAGGCATCGGAACAATCTGCCCCACCTGTTGTAACTCCGGCCTCAACAGCTGCACCCATTAATATAGATGATAATGACGAGGTACTGGATGACGGGAGAGGGGGTGATACGAATATGGGTGGTTTTGCTAGATCAAGGAAGACAGAGGTGTGGGCGGATAGATTCGTGAGAGAGAAAGCATATCTTAAATTCCGAGAATGGTGGCCCCAAAGGTCGCTCACCCTTGAGCGACAGTTTATAGAAAGAGATCTCCTTCCTCACAATCCAAATCTCAAGAGACACCTTGAGGAGAGAAAAGGGTGGAATTGCTTCACCAGCAAGATTGTGGATGCCAATGAGTACCTTGTCAAGGAGTTCTACACAAATGTTTCCCACATAAAAAAAGGGCACCATTGTGACAAAGGTACGGAACTTGAAGATTCGGTTTGATGGCAATACTTTGAACAAATATGTCGGTTTCGAGGATGTGGAAGCAATGCAATATTTGGAGAAGATGGACCTAGATGAAGCAGCCCGTCCTTGGCTAGCAGAAGTAACAGCCATCCCAGGGACTACACCAACCTGGCTCACAGCTGGAGTCCCAATCGCCAGAAACACCCCCAGCTTCGAAGCCAAATTGTGGTGCACATTTGTATGCAGCCGGCTTGATCCTTGCCAGCATGATAGTGTCATCCCACTCTTTTGGGTGATACTAATAGCTTCCATCATGGTGTGTATCCAATCAATGTGGGAAATCTCATGTCCTACCACATCTCCAAAGCAACCAGAAAAGAAGAAAGGTCCTACCCCTACCACAACTTCATCACTATCTATCTCGAGGACCAAGGGCTAGAGGGGAGGCACTATGATACGAAGGTGAAGCCAAAGAAACCTTTCTCCTAGTATAGCCTCCAAGTAACGAACAACCCTAATGTAAAGGGTAAAGCCGGGTAGTGGCCACCGGGTCAGAGCCTTCCACAACAGAGGGATCTTCAGCTGCCATGCCTCCTCCTTCATCCGGGCCGACCATCACTATGCCACTATTTGTGCCCTCATCTTCTACTTACCCTCAAAATGCACTGCGTGTTTCTCAAACCTTATCCAACGTCAACAATTGGATGCATGCAGGGACATCAAAGTTGTCTATATTATCTAGTGCAGTTGCGGCATAGTCAGCCCCAGCACAACTTCAGGTACCTCCATCAGTAGAGGATTCATTGAAGGAGCTTCTGGACAACCATAAGAAGCTCTTGGATAACCAAAAGAAGATCCTGGAGACTTTGGATGCTCATGTAAAGGTGATCAAGGATCTGGACAAGCAAGTCAAGAAGATGAGAAAGACTCAAGCCTCAAAGGAGTCTGTGGAGAGGCTGAAAAGGGAGGTAGAGAAGTTCACTTCTGCTGGAGATATCCCACTGGATTTGCTTATGGAGGAGACTTCCCCAGCAGCATAGGTAGCAGAGTGTGAGGCATCAGATGCAGCAACTGTCCAGTCTGAGGAGCCGGCTGCTGCTTCACATAATGCTGAGGAGATGATCCAGATGCTCCGCAACCCCGTGGTCCCCCAGTCCGAGGATGTGGAGATCCAGTTAGAGGACCCAGAGGGAGATGAGGATCCTATGTAGTCCGAGGACCCCATTAATGTGCCTGACCCTATACAGACAAAGACCACATAGGGAGTTTTCTTTACTCTCTAACCCTTCCCTGATCTTATTTTTATATTAGCATTGAGGACAATGCTATCTTTTATTTATGGGGGGAGGGGGGGTGGTCATTTTGATTTGATGACATTGGTATGTAATAACTATGATACTATTTTCCTTTATCGTTATTTTCACTTTCATTATTTTCCACTTTTGGTATATATATAAATTTACCATTCGATGTATATATTCATTTCCATTTTGTATATATTCGTTTCACTACATTATTGTACATATTCATTTTACTTTCCGTAGTTTACTTCATAACTTATTTCGTATTTTTTCCTTAAAAACTTAGCTTCTTATTTCATTTAGTAGCTTTTTAAAAAGTTTTTAGCTTCTTTTTTACATTTTTGTGTGAACAATAAACCTTTGGTTTTCTTAATGCCACGGTTCTTTCTAAAGGTGGATGTTGTGTGAACCGGGTGGCTCTTCCCAATGATGGATAGCGTGACAACCTTCTTAAGGGACTGAGTCCGCTTTCTTTTTTGCTTTGATATGTAGTAGTAATGAATAAAAGTGTCTCAAGAAGGATTCACTTGGCACTAACACATTTACCTTCGACCTCATGGTTAGAGACAAGTTGATTGACAAAGAATAACTCTAGTTGTGACCTTGAGACTCTTGAGTTGACTAAAACAATCATCGAGTGGTTTCCTTGAGACATTTGCGATTTTCAATCTTAGCTAGCGTTGTTGTGGGCCCTCGACTCTTTACTCCTTAACAATCCATCAGCTTGAGAGGTGAGGCATTGAATTACAAGTCCAAGTCCCGTGCCAATAAGTCTAGAACACGCCCTAAATGTTTGTCGAGGCAAAATTCTAAGTGTAGCTCGACTTGAGAAATAATTGTAGGCTCTACTTGGTCCAATTTAAACTTTGAAAGCTTCCATAGACTACCAATGTGATATCCCTAGTCAACCCCTTTGATCCTAACCCTTTTTCATTCAATAGCCACATTACAAGCCTTTATCCGTTTTATAATGACCCTCTCTTGGCACCCAATCTTTCCTTAACGTTCATGATGAACAATTGGAAAAAACATAAGTTTGGGGGAGAGACGAGAAATTTCAAAGTGATAAAAATTTCAAGGAATAAAAAGAATTGATGAAAAGGAAAGGCAAAGAAAAGGACGAAAAGTCAAAAAGACATGCCAAAAATAAAGTGAAGGTTGAAGGTATTCAGAGAACGCAATGACGAAAGGCATGGAATCATAAGAAAAGGAGAAAAATGATTGTCATGAATAAGAAAGAGTGACAGTGTGTCTCTCTAGTTCCCCCAAGGAAGAAGAAAATGACTCAAAACGAGTCAAGAAAGTATGAGCCGAATTGAAAAAATGGAGTGCTTAAGGAAAGATGAAACCATCATAGTTCGTTATGTCCTACCTTGATCCAAAAGCCTTCATTACATCCCCGCTAAAGCCCTACATGATTTCAAGTTGAGTGAGCTTACATTAGTGATGATTTACATAAGGGGCAAGCTTATGGTACTTAGAGCCAGACTTGTGGCATTCTTTTGAGAGTGATGAGCGCACTTCTTCACAATCCTTGTTTTGAGTGTTACATTCTAAAAAGTGAGATTTTCTCAATGGAGAGTAGAAGAGGAGGAGTTTGGGATCCACAATGACCTATGTGAGAGAGCGAGCTTCTTGATGAATTGAGTCAACTCTTGATGCTCTAGTGTTACATTAGAATTATGGAACTCAAAAGGTAGTAACATAATATTGTTGATAACTCATTTGTGCCGAGGATAAGTGTTAGTACCAATTGATGCTTGATAGAGTCAACTTAGGCCAGTTGAAATATCCTTTTCTTTTTCTTGTGGAGGCGGGAATTACCTTATTTTTTTGAGGACAAGCAAACGCTTAAGTTAGGGGGAGTTGATAAGTAGGTATTTTAGCTTGTTATTTGCTCTCTTTTACTTGTGTTTTGGGCCAAAAATGCATGAAGGTATTCCCGGAAACTAACTTAATATGCTTGCTTGCAGGGATTGTTCAAAATGATCCAAAGAAGCCATAATCAACTCATAAAGGAGTCAAAACTTGAACAAAAACTAAGACTGGGCCAAGAGGTGTAGAAAGCGGACCGCGACATAAAAGTGCGACCGAGAAAGTATCAATGCGGACGCGGACATTATTTCGAGGTCCGCGAAGTGAAGAATCAGAGAGATGATTTTTGGGCACAAATATGAACGCGGACCGCATCAGAAAGAGACGGTCGTGAAAGTAGTTTAGCGGCCGCGGTTGGAATTTCGCAGACCGGGGTTGCTAAGGTTCAGAGAGTGCATAATTCAAGCAAAAAAATGAGAAGGGCGGTCCACGAAATAATGTTCAACCAAGACCTTGATGTGAAGAAACACGGGTCGCGATTAGAATTACGCGACCGCAAAAGCAAGAGTGAGGCCGCAATCATAATTACGCGTCCGCAAAAATTTCGCAAGGGTATTTTTATCTGAAAATTTCAGCTTCGTATAAATACAACTTTTGTCAGTTTTAGGTTATGTTATGTTTTTGCTGAGCATGTGAGACGTCTAGGTTTTCCCTTTTGGGAAATTTTGTACAAGATTTACCTTATAACATTAGATTTTCATCTTTTAATTTAGTATTATGGATTTTATCTTCTCTTTATCTTTGATTTCTGCTATTTCTATGAGTAGCTAGACCCATAGCTAGGCTTGTGACCCAACCTAAGTGTGGTATTTAATTGGTATTAAATTTTAGGGCTTGAATTTTTATGGGTTAGTGATATTTAGCTTTGTTCTTGCTAGAATTGAAGAATTAGTGGTTGCAAACATTGATTCATACGTTTATGACTTGGTTTCTTCTTGAGAAAGAGGACTAAGTCTAAGAAAACTACGCTAACAAGAATTTGGGGTGAACTCAAGAAATTGATAGCCCAATTAAAGAGTTAAACCTAGAGATAGTAATACCCGACTTGAGCTAGTATCACTTGTATTGCATGAATACCCATTTGGACTTGAGAAAGCCAAATTGGGCAAAATCACTCAAACTACCGAGAGGTATAGAGTGAGTACTTGGTGTGATGGCTATATTATGACCCCCAAAAAATCAAGCTTGGCCTAGATTCTTTCTATTAGTTAGGTATCCACCTAGGCGAAAGTCGCTACCCTAGTCGTTTTAAACACTTGAAAAACAACATAAAATATATTGTACTTAGAATTAGAAGTAGAATCAATACCAACATGTGTGGAAGTGCAATTAGGAACAAGGCACACAACTAGATTTAGATAAATACCTAATTCTAAATCAATTAACTCGCTGTGGAAATCGATCTCGAACTTGTTGGGTAAAACTGCATTGACCATCCCCGCAACTCAATAGTAGTTCAGGTTCGGAACCGATCAATTATCATTTATCCCAACTTTTCTCTTGCATTGAGGTGCATTTTTCTTGAAGGTTTTAATTTTAGCATTTGATATATAATCATGTCTATTTACATACCTGTGTTTTGACATTAATGAAGTTGTGGATGCAATAACGTATTTGCAACACCATGGATATCTTGCAGGACAACTGGAACATTAGCAGCGAAGACAACATCAAAATTGGTAGCACCATCAAAAATTCTGCAGTAGTATTACTTGCCATAGTTTCTTAGATTGTAGGAAAATGACACCGAAAAATAACGATAATAATAAATAATATTATTTGTAAGCGGAAACACACGGATTGGCTTGACTCGTGCTAGACTCTGTCCTAAGAAACTATTTCAACGATGTGAAATATTTTCCCAAGATTAAACAAGCCCGTCTCTATTTATTTAGAGGATATAGGAATCAACAAAATATTAATAATAAATCCAGCAAGTTGGAAACTGTAAAAAAAAAAAACTTGTAAATGAGAATGTAGCCGAAATGAGACTATAGAAGAAAACTTAATAATTACTATGATAATGGCTATGTAGCTAGATAATGATTGAACTATATAAAAGAAGATAATTTTCTTTCTTTTGTTGATGGGTAGATTGTGGCTATAGTGGTTTAACACTTGCCCATAAACAAATATGCAAAAGGACACTTGGACAAAATTAGCCACTTGTCCATAACTTCTAGAAGACCCGCCGTATATAAAGACTCTTTATATGCATATTTACACTTAGTTTAAGGCATAACACCTGAAGTCATTTATTTTGAAAATACTACCACAATTTTAATTTCACTGACAATGTCTGAAGCATCTATGTCCTCACGTCAAAGATTAATATTTATTTAATTAATAACTGAGTGCAAATTTCTTTGTCTTTCCATGAGAAAAGGCCATGATTTTATTCAAGTTTTTCTTTTTCTTTCCTTTTAATGAATTTAAGCTATGAACTATTCTGAATTGTCTCTTCCTTTTAATCTTATTCTTCACCTTATCATGCCCACAGTGAAATAAGTTTAAATGAAGAGTGATTAAAATTTTGAAGGGAAGATCTAAAAATATTTCGTGATGACTTTTTCATTTTATCTTTCGCTTTAGTGTTTTCAGTAGAGACGTCAATATGGGCTTAGCCCGTTGGGCCAACCCAGCTTAACCCGTGATTTAATAGGGGTGAATTAGAGTTTTTGGAGCCCATTTAAAAACGAGACTTTTAAGCCCGACCCGAGTAAGCCCGTGGACCGTGAGGCTTGGCTGAGGCTGGGCCGGGCCGGCCCGAGGGCGTAATAATTTTTTTAATTTAAAATATATGAAATGTAGAACGTATACTGCCTCTAGCGATGGAAAGTCAGAATTAGATCTTTACCTAGAGGAACCAAAGCTTGATCTTGAGAAGTTCCAAGAGATGGATGTTGTCATGTATTGGAAGGACCATTCTAGAAATATCCCGATCTTTTAGCGATGGCGCGTGATGTACTTAGTATTCCTATTACCACTGTAGCATCAGAATTAACATTTAGCATTCGTGGACGTGTTTTTACAAAGTACAGAAGTTGCATCCATCATGAAAATATCCAAACACTTGTTACTACTCGAAATTGGCTGCACGACTTTTCCCAAACTCAAACTGGTAATATTTTTTATGTGAATTTGAAAACTATTAGTTTTTAAAATTTAATTATTCTTAATATTTAATTAATTAATATTGCATATGAATTGTAGATGTAGATGAAAGTGAAGATGTTAAGACAACCTTGTTACAAACGGATTCAAATGTGTTTGATGAAAATGACGTGTTTTATATCCCATAAGCGTCATGGACGTTTTCTTGAATAGTTTGTTTGAGTTTTGACTTTTAGTGAATGAAGTATAGTCTTCTCTTTTACTTTTTTAGTGTTTATATAAAAAAATATTAAGTTTTGTAAAAAAATTCCTATAAAATATTTTTTAACTTTTAAATATTTATCTTTTTTTAGGTTATAACTTAAAGAAAAAATATAATTATATTTTAAAAAATTATGGGCTGGCACCTGGGGGCCCGCGACCCACATAGGACTGGAGTGGGCTGATCATTATAAAGCTCATCAAAATGCTGGGCTAACCCAGCCCAACCCGTCAATTGCTAAAGCTCACGTGGGCTGGGCTGAGCTGGGCTAACCCGGCCCGCCCATATTGAGAGCTCTAGTTTTCAGATAGACGAGGACATTACTGTATTTCAAATAGTTTGGTTGCGTGAAAATATAGATATACAGTTTCAAATTAAGCTTAAACAAATGAGGAGAACTTTAGTAGTGTGAAGACCGGATGTAGTGTTAAATAAGTAAGAAGTTCCAGCATTTTGCCGCTAGGGTAAGGAAGGAAGTATAAGAAATTTTTTCTTAATTGATCAAATTCTATGAATAAGTAATATTTTTAATTCTTTTTTAAAAATAAAAAAATTTATGTCCAAACGGGAGCTGAAGAGGCAAGGAAAATGTTTAGAGATGTTGGTAACATGAGTTATTTAGTTATGATATAGTTAACTAGATAAAAATAAAAACATGGGTCAGCACCATCATAGAATGAAGATGGAAACATAAATTAGTCGAATTAAAAAAGGTAATAATAGAATTATCTCGTTAAGGCTAGTTTTAGTAATGGACAAAAACAAATACAACAACAATTAACATATCCCATGTAGTTAGTGGCGAAGCCAAAATTTTGTTTAAGGGTATTCAAATTTAAAAGAAGTAAAAAAATTTCCCGACAAAGAGTGTTCAATATATGTTATATATTTTTAGAACCTAATATATTACTTATATACACAATGTAATTTTTCGACGAAGGGTGATCAGTTGACCACCCTTGATAAGTTGTAACTTCGTCCCTGCGTGTAATCCCATAAGTGGGGAAAGGACAAAAACAAATACATAAAAAAAATAAGAAAATAGGACATGGTCGAACTCAAGTGAATCATATTTATTCCTGCATGTCAAATAACAACCTCAAAAGAAAAGAAAAAAAAAAGGTTTTAAGCTTCCAAACTGAGCGGAAAACCATTCATTTTGAAACAAAACATTGTTGGCGGAGAATACATTTTACTATTTTCCACATTCATCAATCCATATTTTATTTCTTATTTCTTCTTTTTCTTTTAAGTTTCCTCATGTTCCATTTTATACAAACCTTCATAAATTTTGGTGGCTGAACAGGGTTGTAGCCAGGGTTGTTCCCTACCCTGGGCACATGACAAGAAAAAAAAAAGGGGTTCAAGAAAAAACTCAAGGAAAACAAGAAGAAAAGAGAAAAATATTTTTTTTTTCCTCATAATAATTGATTAAGGTGGTAAAAATCTTTTTTTTTTTTTCTTTTCCCAAACATCAATCTCTGGAAATCAAGAAATGGCAGATTTAGAACCACCTATTGATACTGAAAAATTAAATAATAAAATTCTGTGTTATGCACAGACCATTTACAGGTTAAATGGTGTTTGGGAAGGACCTGATCCTTTGACACCAATTATTCCTCTTTTCTTCGTTCAGATTTCTTTAGCTGTCTTGATCACCCGTCTTGTCATATTTGCCCTTAAATTCACAAGGCAACCTCCTTTTGTTGCTGAAATTATTGTAAGTATACCATTAATTTCTTCCTTGAAATTATCTTATTCTTTGCCTATTGCATGAAATATTTTCTTGTACGTTTAGGGTGTGTTTGGTACGATAAAAGTCACGTGTATTTGATAAGGTCCTTATTTAGGAAAATATGTTATATTAGGGAAAACGACGAAACTATTTTTGTTACAACTATTTGAACTTTTTAACTTCATGTTACTTGTCCTAACTAACATTTCGACATTACTATTAATTACCTTCGGTACTCAAGTTTCATAAAAACACTTTTGATTTGCTTATGTTACTATAAATGAATTCCATCGTACTAAACACACTCTTAGGCCGTGGAATTTGCGATAGGCGGACAATATTTAAACTATGGAATTCCCACATATTATTATAGTTGTTCCATAACATTCAGCTCACTATGATCTATTATAGTTGTTCATGATTAATAGAATCTTGGTTGTCTATTTTGTTGTGCATTCTAGCACTTAATGGTTACTAATAAACTTAAGTTTCCTTTACTTGTTTACATAAATCAATGTGAATGATGAAACCATTTTGACCTAAGTTTGATCCGACATGGAAATTTAGGTGCCGCACCCGTGTCGACACGACACTAGTACGGGTGTGGCTATGGGATCTATATCGGATCCTGGCACTCGTATCCGTATCTCCAACTTTAAGAGTTTACATCTCGAAGGATCCGACCTCTAGATCTGCACCCGTATCTGACGCACGCATCTGTGTCCGAGCAACTTAGATTCTGACAATCCTATTTGAGCTACATTTACTACTTTATACCTTTCTTGTACTATTCTGCAGTATAACTTTGATTTGGACATGTATAGAAAAAAAGTTTAAGGAACAAAGCAATGATTTTTGTTTGTAGAGTGGCATACTTTTGGGTCCTTCAGCACTTGGACAGATAGTAAAGTATAGGAGGCAGCTTTTCCCAAACTACAACTTCCATGTGATTGAGACAATGGCTCATGTAGCCCTTGTGTTCTATGGGTTTCTGGTGGGATTACAGATGGATATAAAATCAGTTCTTCGAATCGGAATAAAGGCTAGGAATGTGGCTGTTATAGGGATCATTATCCCTTTTGTCATGGGCACAATATTGTTTTTCTCACTCTATCGCGACGAAGATGCTAGAGGTTTTATTTTCTATGGTGGTGCTCTCACTGTTACAGGGTTCTCTGTCTTGGCTAAGATACTTGACAAACAGAAGATCCTCCAAACTGACATTGGGAAAATGGCCATGTCTTCAGCTGTAATGAATGATATTGGTGCATGGTTTATTTTGGCACTAGGTTATGTAGTCACAGGGAGTACAACTAACATCCATTGGGCTGTAATATGCACGATTGCCTACGCATTGTTCTGTGTCTTTTATCTCCGCCGTGCCATTGGCTGGATCATCCGAAAATTGCCTGAAGGACAAGGATATAGTGAGTTCTTTGTGTGCTCAATTCTTGCTGGGATGGCGATTTCGGGAGTTATAACGGATGCTTTGGGCACACACCCTATAATTGGTGCTTTTCTGTTTGGACTGAGTGTACCTAACCAAATGCTTCAAGCAGCAATCTTGGATAAGCTTGATGACTTTGTGATGGGCTTTCTTATGCCAACTTTCTTTGTTGTTTGTGGACTCAGAACCAATTTCAAAGCCATGGGTAGTATTTATGAAATTGTTGGCTACATTATTCTATTTGTTTCAGCCAAAATCTTGAGCACAGTTGCTGCTACTTTCTTCTCTGACATGTCTATTAAGGAGGCCTTGGCTGTTGGAATACTTAGCAATACCAAAAGTCTCATGGCCTTGATCATTATTGAAGCTGGTCAGGCACAACAGGTAAGTTTTTCCCCCTCACTCCTCATTTTTCTTTACTGGAAATGGACTTTTTAGGCTAACTATCATGTTTTAAAATCTTGATCAGATTTTGAACACCCAATTATACTCTCTTATGGTGACCGGCATTTTGGTGATGACGGTGATTGTCACGCCTATCACTATGCTCTACCGTCCCTCGCAGGAGTTGGCGCCCCATAAACGAAGGACTATACAGAAAGCAAAAGTGGAGGAGGAGCTTCGGGTGCTCGCATGCATCCATGCTGCGCACGACATCCCTTCGGTCATCAACCTTCTTGGCTCGTCGAATTCTACACCAGCAGCCCCAATAACTGTCTTTGCTCTCCAAGTAGTAGAACTAGTCGGGCGTGCATCATCAATGCTAGAAGTCCACACCTCAGGCAAACGAGGTTCGAGAAGTCTTGGCCACGAGGAGGCACAAACGAGACAGATAATCGCTGCTTTCGACAACTATGAGCTACGATCAGATGGTGTGATGGTTCAAGTACTTACAGCAAGGTGTGCTTTGTCTACTATGGATGAAGATATATGCAACATTGCCAAAGACAAGCGTGCAGCTTTCATCATACTCCCTTTCCACAAACAACGAAGTCTCGCTGGTGAAATGGAGGACGTCAACCCTGAAATTCGGGCTGTCAACGAGGGTGTGCTTGCTAATGCCCCTTGTTCTGTGGGAATCCTCATCGATCGTGGCCTTTCTGAGACAAGTGACTATGCAAAAAATATCGTTGTCCTTTACTTTGGAGGTCCTGATGATAGGGAAGCTCTGGCTTACGCGTTGAGAATGGTTGATCGTCCAGATACACGCCTAACTGTGGTTAAGTTTATACCAGGAGAAGGTGCTACAGATATAGAACCAATGGAATTTGCTGAAGAAAGTCATGTAAACGTCCACATTGACAATGAGAGCGAAAAGTTGCTAGATGAAGAGTTCTTGAACAGGTTCAAGATCAGCACAGCCAATGACAAATCAGTAAAGTACATAGAATTGTTGCTGAATGATGTAGAAGAAGCTGTCAAGGCAATAAAACTAATGGACCAGCATAACTATGATCTCTACATCGTAGGAAAAGGTCGAGGCATAGTGTCATCACTAACGGCTGGTCTAGTCGATTGGTGTGACTGCCCCGAGCTCGGGGCTATTGGTGATCTTTTAGTCACATCCGAATTCGATTCCACATTCTCTGTGCTGGTCATGCAGCAGTATGTTAAGCCAATTGGAGATGGTTCGGTAAATTCTTATGGATCAATGAGTGGGCGGATAGGGCTTGGGATGGACATGGATATGGACCTGCAGCGTGCAGATAGTGAAGCTGGGGACGTGTTTTCCAGTTTTAGGAGGCGGCCAGAACATATGCCACGAGTCTAAAATGCGAAGTCTTAGCTTAGGCTGATAACAAAGTGGGGTGGAATTGGCATTGGTTGAGACTTCAGATTCAAAAGTTCTTGCAAGAATCAATGATTTATTGGCTTTCATCAGACAAAAATTGAATTGGGGTTGAATGATGAGGCTTGCTTTGTATAGTAACAATGTAACTTATGAAATTTTTAAAATTTGAATCTCTGGCAATTTATGCCAATGTAAAATATGTTAAGGCAAAGTGAACCATAGTGAAAGACAGCAATGCTTCCAGGTAAGAGCTTTACTCCATTAATTTTCTTTATTTAACCAACTATATACCTCATTTTTATTCATCCTCAATAATAAATAATTTGTCTTCCAAGGAAAATTTGGTGCTCTCTAAACTAAATTCTCTAAATCTCACACTTATTCCCTGCATGAAGGTGCAACTATCCAAGTCCAACCAAAGTAACGGTAAACTTATTATGTGCAGCAACACTAACAATATATCAATAAAATATTAGTATATATTTAATAGATTCTTAACACATAAGTATATAAGATCTGAGTCAAAACTATTTGTATACGGTAGAAATTGGGGCGACCCAATTTTATTCCTTGATCGAGATAAGAGTGTCACGTCAAAAAGTCAGGACGCCGAGTCCGAAATCGAAGTCTCTTCCCAGGCAGAGGTCGACATCAGTAATCGAGGCCAGAAAGAGACAAACTCCGAAGTAACATTGGTGTAGCTTAATAACAGAAAGGGCGAGATATTCACGACAGGTCGAGGATCGCGGCGTGAATCTCGGAACGAATCGATATGCGACGGTTAATCAGTTGTTAATATTGATTTCCTACTATAATTAGAAGTGTACCTTATTTAGGACTCCTCTGTTATATAAAAGGGAATCCCATTCATTTGTGTGATCATTATTCACTAATAAAAAGATGTACACTCGCAACTCTCTTGCTATTTCACTTACTGTTCATCAGAATTGCTCTATTTTTTATTGATTTTGCTATCCTGCCTCGAGACTGTCTCGAATCGAGGTCGAGGCTTTTCTTACATACTGGTTTGATTTATTCTATTGTCTAATTCATCTGTTTAACTCTTTGTTTATCAATTGGTATCGGATTAAATCACATATTCTTAAAACTACAGTATAAGTTTAATTGTTATCCCAATTTGAGGGTAAACAGTTTGGCGCCCACCATGGGGCTAAAGATAATAGTGATTGTTCAGTGTTGATTATGATAATACACACTATTTTACGCTTGTTCTTGTCAAGTATCTTTGCTTTCAGGTCAAAACATGTCAAACTCACAAAACGCACCTACACATGGTGATAATGGCCTCGGATTTCAAGGGGAAAATGATTATGTGATTGCTCCAGGAGTCGAGGTGCCACAAGCTAATCTCGGAGGAGCACCGATTGCCAACCCAATCGGTGTCAGTTCGCACGTTGCTTTAAATGTGGACCTAGGCACAGACCTCGAAGGGAGTGTACGCTGAGAAGGCCGATCAGGTGGCCAAGGTACACAGAGCAGAGGAGTCGGAGGGGTCAGTTTCCAGGTGATATTCGAGATGCTTCAGGCTCAGCAAGCCATTATTGCTCAGTTACAAAATCAACAAAGAGCTCTGAAAGGGGTTCAACCAGAAATCACTCGCTTTACCGAGCCAGTGCCGGAGAGATCGAATGGTAATGAATCGGGGACTGATCCTGCGATAATGAAAATGCTCAAAGAGTTCACCAAAAGAATTGAGTCAGGAGAGAAGAAAATCGAAGCTAATGATAAAAAAGTGAAAACATACAACTCCCGAGTTGATCAGATACCGGGGGCACCGCCAATCTTGAAAGGGATGGATTCGAAGAAGTTCGTACAAAAGCCGTTTCCTCCGGGTGCGGCTCCGAAACCCATTCCAAAAAAGTTTCGTATGCCATACATACCTAAATATAATGGGACCACCGATCCCAATGAGCATGTCACCTCCTACACATGCGCCATCAAGGGTAACGATTTGGAAGATGGTGAGAACGAATCAGTGTTATTGAAAAAAGTTCGGAGAGACCTTGTCGAAGGGAGCTATGATTTGGTACCACAACCTACCACCAAATTCCATCGACTCATTTGCCATGTTAGCAGATTATTTCGTAAAGGCGCACGCCGGGGCCATAAAGGTTGCGACAAGGAAATTGGACCTTTTCAAGGTAAGACAGAGGGATAATGAAATGCTGAGGGAATTCGTATCCCGATTTCAAATGGAACGCATGGAGTTGCCACCGGTCACAGATGATTGGGCCATTCAAGCTTTCACTCAAGGATTGAATGAATGGAGTTCGATAGCATCACGTCAGTTGAAGCAAAATTTGATTGAGTATCCGACTGTAACTTGAGCAGTACACAATCGATACCAATCGAGGATCAGGGTCGATGATGACCAACTAGGAGCTCTTTCGGGTCCAGTACATCCAAACAGGTCGGTAGCTAAAAATAAGAGGGACATCGACAGGGAGCCAAGGTTGAACAAAGACCGATATCAACCATATATTGCAGATCGATGGAATAATGGTCCAGGACGCAATTCCTCTCGGAACGATCGAAGAAGTGATCGAGGACAAAATTCTCGGGGACTTATGAGCAAAAGTGGTTTTGATAAATACGCCGATCCCACAGAGGCACCTCGATTATCGGAATATAATTTCAATATCGATGCATCAGGAATTGTATCGGCAATTGGAAGGATCAAAGATACTAGATGGCCCAGACCCATATAGACCGTTCTTTCCCAATGAAACCCCAATTTGATGTGTAAATACCATGTCACACATGGCCACAGGACTGAGGATTGCAGAAAATTAAGGGAGGAGGTAGCCCGTCTATTAAATGAGGGCCACCTTCGAGAGTTTCTAAGTGATCGAGCTAAGAATCATTTCAGAAAAAGGGACGCCAATAGAAAAAATGAACAGGAGGAGCCGCAACATGTCATTCATATGATCGTCAGAGGGGTTGACATTACGTAGGGACCCATATTCAAATGCACTAAGGTATCAATCACTAGGGAAAAATGAACCCGAGATTATGTGCCAGAAGGCACCTTATCATTCAACGACGAAGAAGCAGAAGGAATTTCTCAGCCCCACAATGATGCTCTAATAATTTCTATCTTATTAAATAAAGCTCAAGTTAAGCATGTTTTAGTGGATCCAGGTAGCTCGGCAAATATCATCCGATCGAGGGTCATGGAGCAGCTCGACCTGCAAGATCAAATCGTGCCCGTAACTCGGGTCTTAAACGACTTTAATATGGCCAGTAAGACAACTAAAGGAGAGATTATCCTACCGATAAATGTGGCTGGAACCATTCAAGATACCAATTTCCACGTAATCGAGGGCGACATGAGGTACAATGCCCTACTCAGAAGGCCTTGGATCCACAACACGAGGGAAGTCCCTTCGACTCTCCACCAAATGATGAAATTTCCGACATCGTACGGTGTAAAAACAGTGTAGGGGGAGCAGCTTGCTGCAAAAGAAATATTTGCGATCGATGAGGTAATACCGATATTGGCACTATCGACATCGGAAGGCTCGAGCATCAAAGGTAAATAGGAAGTCAAATAGAAATCATCGCCGCCAGCCTCGGCCGAATCGGAGAAGCAGGAAATGGAAGAAGAAGAGGAAGATTTTTTGACTCCTCGAACTTTTGTTGTTCTCGAAGATTCCGACGCTACAAAATCGACGGTTAAAGAGCTGGAACAGGTTATATTGATCGAGTACCTGCCCAAGCGAAAGGTATACCTGGGAACGGGGTTAACCCCCGAACTCAGGAAAAAGCTTATTCAATTTATTATTGATAACATAGATTATTTTGCTTGGTCCCACTTAGACATGACAGGGATCCCACCAGAGATAATAACACATCGACTAAGTCTGGACCCAAAGTTCAGATCGGTGAAACAAAAGAGAAGGCCCTAGTCTGAGGTAAAGCACGCATTCATAAAGGACGAGGTAACTAAACTTCTCAAAATAGGATCCATTCGGGAAGTAAAATATCCCGAATGGTTAGCCAATGTAGTCGTAGTCCCTAATAAAGGGAACAAACTTAGGAGGTGTGTAGATTATAAAGATTTGAACAAGGCATGTCCCAAAGATTCTTTTCCATTGCTTAACATCGATCACATGATCGATGCCACAACCGGCCATGAGATCCTTAGTTTTCTCGATGCCTATTTCGGATAAAATCAAATTCAAATGAACCCGAAAGACCAAGAAAAGACTTCATTTATTACCAAGTATGGAACATATTGCTATAATGTAATGCCCTTCGGGCTAAAAATGCAGGAGCTACGTACCAACGCTTGGTAAGTAAAATGTTGGAAGAACAAATAGGTAAGCAAATGGAAGTATATATCGAT
Organism: Nicotiana paniculata; assembly: GCA_005239505.1. Taxonomy (NCBI): domain Eukaryota; kingdom Viridiplantae; phylum Streptophyta; class Magnoliopsida; order Solanales; family Solanaceae; genus Nicotiana; species Nicotiana paniculata. Next base: position 25,118 of record ML349934.1, on the reverse strand, counting down.
GACATACTAGTTAAATACCTGTGTGCAGAGGAATATTTGACACATTTGCAGGAAACATTCAAGATACTAAGGAAATACAACATGAAGCTCAATCCCGAGAAATGTGCTTTCGGGGTCGGTTCGGGCAAGTTCCTTGGATTCATGGTGTCTAATCGGGGAATCGATCAACCAGGATAAAATCAAGGGCATCGAAGACATCACCGTCGTGGACAGTGTTAAAGCCGTGCAAAGTCTGACAGGGCAGATAAATGCTTTAGGCAGATTCATATCGAGGTCGTCGGATCGGAGCCACAAATTCTTCTCTTTGCTAAAAAAGAAGAACAATTTCGCCTGGACCCCGGAATGTCAACAGGCGTTAGATGAATTTAAGCGATACCTCTCGAGCCCACCTTTTATTTACGCTCCAAAGGCAGATGAGAAACTCTACTTGTACTTGGCAATTTCAGAGATCGCGGTAAGTCGTGTCTTGGTTCGAGAAGAACAAGGTACGTAATTTCCTGTTTATTATGTAAGCCGAACTCTAGGAGGAGCAGAAACTGGATATCCATACTTAGGGAAATTGGCACTTGCGCTGATAAGCGCCTCTAGGAAGCTAAAACCATATTTTCAATGTCACCGCATATGTGTATTAACCACTTATCCGCTTCGTAATATTTTGTACAAGCCCGAATTGTCGGGCCGATTGGCCAAATGGACCGTCGAACTTAGTGGATATNGGGGGGGGGGGGTGGACCTTTTTTACAGACGACGCTTCGAATGGGAAGGAGTAGGCATTATTTTGAAGCTGCCACGGGCAACACTATTAGACAATCCATCAAAACTTCTAAGTTGTCTAACAATGAAGCCGAGTACGAGGCTATGGTTGCAGGTCTCGAACTAGCAAAAAGATTGGGAGAAGAAGTCATTAAAGTCAAATGCGACTCTTTGCTGGCAGTAAACTAAGTAAACAGAACCTACGAGGTTCGAGAGGATAGAATGCAAAGGTATTTGGATAATCTGCAGGTAACTTTGCACCGGTTTAAAGAATGGACCTTGCAGCACGTTCCTCGAGAACAAAACAGTGAAGCCGATGCGCTTGCGAATTTGGGGTCATCAGTCGATGAGGATGAAATCAACTCAGGGACTGTCGTTCAACTATCGAGATCTATGATCGAAGAAGGTCATGCCGAGATAAACTCTACAAGCTTAACTTGGGATTGGAGGAATAAATATATTAAATACTTGAAAAACGGAAAGCTCTCATCGGACCCTAAAGAATCGAGTGCCCTTCGAACCAAAGTTGCTCGATTCATATTAGCTGAAGATGGAACATTATACAGAAGGACGTTCGATGGACCATTAGCAATATGTTTGGGACCAGGTGACACCGATTATGTTCTACGATAAGTCCATGAAGGTACTTGTAGGAACCACTCTGGTGCCGAATCGCTGATTCACAAAATCATTAGAGTAAGATACTATTGGGATAATATGAAAAAAGACACCAATGAGTTCGTTCAAAAATGTGATAAATGCCAAAGGTATGCACCGATGATCTACCAGTCCGGAGAACAACTTCATTTGATCATATCCCTATAAACATTCATGAAATGGGGGATGGATATCGTCAGCCCTCTGCCATCGGCACCAGGTAAATCTAAGTTCATTTTATTTATGACTGACTATTTCTCTAAATGGGTTGAAGCACATGCTTTCGAGAAAGTCAGAGAGAAAGAAGTTATAGACTTCATCTGGGATCACATCGTGTGCCGATTCGGGATACCAGCCGAGATAGTGCGCGATAATGGAAAATAATTTATAGGCAGCAAAGTAATGAAGTTCCTCGAAGATCATAAAATAAAAAAGATATTATCAACGTCGTATCATCCTAGTTGGAATGGATAGGCCGAATCGACGAACAAGACCATCATTCAAAACCTAAAGAAAAGGTTGAACGACGCTAAGGAGAAATGGAGAGAAATTCTGCCCGAAGTCCTTTGGGCATATCGAACAACATCGAAGTCTAGTATGGGGGCAACCCCGTTCTCCTTAGTATATGGCTCTGAATCCTTGATTCCAGTCGAAGTCGGGGAACCCAGTGCTAGATTTTGACATACAACAGAAGAATCAAATCACGAGGCTATGAATACTAGCCTCGAATTATTGGATGAAAAATGAAAAGTCGCACTCGTTCGAATGGCTGCACAAAAACAACGAATCGAATTGAAGAACCAACCTTCGGTACTTCAGAATCAGGGACTTAGTCCTAAGAAGGGTCACCATCAATACTCGAGATCCTACCGAAGGGAAACTCGGCCCAAATTGGGAAGGATCCTATCAAGTCCTCAATATCGTTGGAAAGGGATCTTATAAGCTTGGCACGATGAACCGCGAACAACTACCAAATAATTGGAACATATCACTTCTCAAACGGTATTATTGCTAAGGTATGAATCTATGCCTTTTTCATTTATACTCGATACTAACTTATTGCAGGTGTTCGATCAAAGACATCGAGACCTCAAGTTTTAAAGCACGCGTTGCACTCTTTTTCTCTTAGATCGGTTTTTGTCCCAAATGGGTTTTTCCGACAAGGTTTTTAACGAGGCAACATTTATATGTGGTACCTGGGGACAGTTCAACAGTATCCGAGATTTCTTTAATATCAACCTCAAATGGTGGGGGCCATCACCCTCGGATGTTATGCTTTTAAGGAAGATGCTTCGTGTCAGCAGGGTTTCGATAGGAAACTTTGTAATGGGTCAAACAGTCAATATGAAGCGTGTCCATATATATTAGTCGAGCCCCAATGGAAAAACATGTACGCATGTATAAATTATTCAGAAAAGCATTCTTTCCTTATCAAATATCTTGTGTCGCAAAGAAAATTTTCTACTTTGCAAGCTCCATGCTTATGGTTTTTGTGGAAGGAGGATCAAGGGACAAGTACAATTACACCTCGAAAGATAAAAGGCTCAAGGGCCAAGTACAAATATACCTCGAACACTCAGGGACTTCCATCGACAATCAACATGTTCGAATTATCTAAACTCGAATCCATAAGACCTCAAAGAGGCACCCCTCGATTTACAGACCAAGGCCATCATTCTCGGGGACTAACGCTTCGAACAAGTTCAAAGTGTTGTGGGGAAATAATCCCGAGAGGCATACCCAAAGGCTACGACCAAACTAACGCGGTTCAGAGACGTTTGAATCTAGCAATAAAAACAAGCCTTCGAATTCATTGAAAAATCGAAAAGGCTACCCTCGGCAAAAATAGTCAAAAGGGCTTCGATGAAATCAGCCCTTGAAAAACTTTAAGAGGTATCAAATTATCCTAACACAAAAATGCTAAGGCACAAAAAGCAAAGGGATTTCGATCAACATCGAACCCTCAAAAAACCCAATGGGTAAAAAGTACGTGCTAAGACATAAGAAAATTTTACTAAGTCTTTAAGCCGAAAGAGGAAAAAAATAGCCATCCTTTAGAGGACACATCGGCCCAACTTAAAAAGCCTAAGGGTCGATAAACTTAGAGTTCGAGATCATGTTCTCACTCAGTTCGAACTTAAGGTTTCCACTATTTCAAGCTCGAATGAAAACTCACTCGACTACGACTCGAGGACTCATCATTACTCGATACAAACCTTAAGGGATATGTGCTGTAAGTTCAAACCTTACTCGAACTCGACTATTGTGACTTCAATAAAGCCACCCAAAACCAAAATCTCGAACGTATTGTATGAAGCATAAAATTGTGCTAAAATTTTACAAGGCACAAAACATGGTTGAATATAAAAATTGAGAAGGCATTCAAAGGAAAATTTTCTTTATATCTTTGAAGAAAAATGTGTACAAAATACCGACAAGGGTCTTACAAAAAGAGAAAAGAAAAGTAAATTCCTAACTATGACCGAGGTCGGCTTCTTCATCGGGGGCAGCTTCTCCTTCGGGCCCCTCACCATTGTCAGACCCACCTCGGCTGCCCTCATCATCATCTTCTTCATCGTCGTCGGAGGAAAGCAGCCTAGCATCAGCTTCAAGCACCTTAGTTTGGGATATCTACTTAGAGAGGCCAAAGCCTCGAGCATGGATTTACTCGAGGATTGGCACTTGGAAAAATCATTACTCCACCGCTCTTGATCAGAAGCCTCCATCAGTAGTGTTTGGGCAGCCTCGTCATCAGCCATGTACATGGCTATGAACTTGTCAGCCAAGGCTTTTGTCTTCTTGACCTCTGCCTTGGCCTCAGCAAGCTCGGCCTCGAGCTCCTCGATCCTTTTGGCCTGGTCTGAGCTTTTCTCTTTAGTGCTCCGATGCTGAACTTCGATCGATGACAGTTTGGCCGAGGAAGCCTCTTTTTCTGCAGCAAGGCGGTCCATGTTCTCCTTCCACCGATCGCAGTCAGCTCTAACTTGATCGACTTCCCCTGGAACAACTCGATTCTTTCAATTTTTGCTGCAACTAAGATATTTAAGTGTTAGCCTCCACCTTGGATCGAGTCCATACTTTTTCAAAAGGATATTTACCTTCTCGTTCAACTCGGCCTCTTCCTTACGAGCCTTGGTCAAATCTGCTCAAAGGTCCTTTAATTCTTTATCCTTTTGGCTGCAAAGGAGCTTCAAAGCATTCCTCTCCTCTGAGATTTTCTGGAGCTCGGCCTCGCATTGGCCCAGGTCGGCTCGAGACATGGTAAAGGCCTATACAAAAAGAAAGATATAAGTCAGACTTAAAGAAAGAAGAGAAAGAAAGAGGAGTTACAACAACCAATGCTTACCCGAAATAGGATACGTTGGGCCTCTTCGAAGATAATGGAAGCATCAATAAGGTCGGAGGCATCATCGACCCCAGTAAAGCAATCCCGAAAAGGACCCCCTTCACCATAGACTCCGCCTATGTCGGGGGTCTTCATGTCCTGAGCCTCTCTTATCGCCTCCTCAAAATAATTTAACAAAGAAGGCGAATGACCTGCTATCATTGCCCTGAGCAAGTCACTCGGGGCGCTCTGATCGTCCCTCGGGGTTCCTGTATGTTTGTGGATGGTCAAGACATGATCTCGATCTCAGGAGATTCGGGGTCCTCACCCGAATCTTTCTTAGAAGCCTCCTCATCATGAGGCTTGATTGCAGTAGTCACCCCGCCTCTGAAGGTTTGGCAGCCTCGACGACCTTTCTGGGTCGAGCCACTAGTGTCCAGACGCCACCTTCTTCTTCTTCTTCTTCTTCTTCTTCTTCTTCATCTTCATCTCTCAAGATTTGTACCGAATCCACAGTGAGAGCGATGACCTTCCTCCTGATCCTTCGAGGTTTGGGTTTGGGGTCCTCAGACAGCGAGACCCCATTCCTTTTCTTATCTTTCCCCGACTTTGGAATCGGGGACTTGGCCTCTTCTTTTCCACTCGGGGGTCTCAAGATTGCGTCTTTGGTCAGGTATACACAAAAGAAGCTTAGTAAGAAAGAAAGGTATGTAAAGTATCTCGAGTATAAGAAAGAAAAGCCTTACTAGGGTTCTTTGCCTCCCATCTGCCCTTTTCCAAGTTATGCCAGCTTCGTTCAACATGGGAGGAAGTCGAGGCCAACTTCCGAACCCAGTCTTCAAGGTCGGGGACCGGAAGAGGCATCCAGGAAACGGCTACATAGAAAATAAAATGTTACATAAAGCAAATGCGGAGTATGGAGATTAATGGGTAATACATTACTTACGATCGGGGTTCCATTCCTCGGGGAATGGCAATTTCTCCTTTGGGATGATGTCACAGGTCCTTACCCGCACGAGCCGGCTCATCCAACCCCGATCTTTATCCTCATCGATGCTCGAAAACAAGTCCTTCATTGCTCAATGTTGGAGCTTGATCAATCCTCGAAAAAGTCGAGGTCGATATAACCATGAGGTGGCTAAGAGTGAAGTCCAGCCCCTCGGCCTTGCTGGAGAAGAAACGGAGCATGATCACAATGCGCCAGAACGAGGGGTAAACTTGGCCAAGGGTAACCCAGTACCTTTTGCAAAAATCGACGATCACTGGGTCGAGGGGACCCAATGTGAAGGGATAAATGTAAACACTTAAAAAACCCTCCACATGAGTAGTAATGCTTTCTTCAGGAGCAGGGATTTGTACCGCGACCTCGGGCCCCCAGTTATAGTCCCTCTTCATGGCCTCGAGGTGGATCGTTGTTATGGAACAAATGTATCTCGACACATGTTCACATCTACCTAGGACCGATGAAGGGTTCTCGACTTTGAAGTCGGATTTTAAAGTGCATGGGGCGGGAACATACTCGTGAGGGAGCGGTTCCACCGGTGTTTTGTCACCAGCTGGCCGGGAAGAAGAGGAAGAAGCTTTCTCCTTTTGTGGGACAGTTTTGGAAGTTTTCTCCATTGATTTAGGTAGAGAAGAGCGAAAGAAGGAGAAACTTGGTGTTTTCGGTGCTAAAAAAGGTGATTCAACAGGCGGAGAAAGAGAAGAGACGGAAAAACTAAGGGATTTGGAAGTTTTGATGAAAGTAAAAGTAATTTTTTGATTCAACAAAAGAGTCTATATTTATAGATTCACGGTGACGGTTCAGTGGTGCTAGTGGCCGACCACCTACTGACAAGCATTAATGATTTTGGAACTGTACTGATGGGACGTTTTGGTCACCTCCGTCGCTTACGTCGCGAGGATGACATCATTATCGAGGTCTCAAGAAAATCGAGGCTCAAGTCATTTATTATCACTTTATTCTAAGAAACGAGGGGAATATCTATATACGGTAGAAATCGAGGCTACCCGATTTATTCCTTGATCGAGATAAGAGTGTCACGTCAAAAAGCTAGGACGTCGAGTCCGAAATCGAAGTCTCTTCCCAGGTAGAGGTCGACATCACTAATCGAGGCCAGAAAGAGACGAACTCCGAAGTAACGTCGGTGTATCTTAATAACGGAAAGGGAGAGATATTCGCGACAGGTCGAGGATCGCGATGTGAATCTCGGGACGGATTGATATGCGACGGTTAATCAATTGTTAATATCGATTTCCTACTATAATTAGAAGTGTACCTTATTTAGGACTCCTTTATTATATAAAGGGGAATCTCATTCATTTGTAATGATCATTACTCACTGATAAAAATATATACACTCGCTACTCTCTTGCTATTTCACTTACTGTTCATCAGAATTGCTCTATTTTTTTACTGATTTTGCTATCCTACCTCGAGACTGTCTCGAATTGAGGCTTTGCTTACATCCTGGTTTGATTTATTTTATTGTCTAATTCATCTGTTTAATTCTTTGTTTATCAATTGGTATTTGATTAAATCACATATCCTTAAAACCACAATATAAGTTTAATTGTTATCCGAATTTGAGGGTAAACACTATTGCATTTGATCTAAGTTGTAGCTTTAATTGCACATCCAGCAAGTCTTTCTCAAATAATGAGACAAACTCCGAAGTAATGTCGGTGTAGCTTAAATGGAAAGGACGAGATATTCGCGACAGGTCAAGGATCGCGGCGTGAATCTCGAAACGGATCGATATGTGACGGTTAATCAGTTATTAATATTGATTTCCTACTATAATTAGAATTGTAACTTATTTAGGACTCCTCTATATATAAAGGGGAATCCCATTCATTTGTAATGATCATTATTCACTGATAAAAAGATATACACTCGCTACTCTCTTGCTATTTCACTTACTGTTCATTAGAATTGTTTTTTGTTACTGATTTTGCTATCCTACCTCGAGATTGTCTCGAATCGAGGTCGAGGCTTTGCTTACATACTGGTTTGATTTATTTTATTGTCTAATTCATCTACTTAATTCTTTATTTATCAATTGGTATTGAATTAAATCACATATCCTTAAAATCATAATATAAATTTAATTGTTATCCGAATTTGAAGCTAAACACAATTGCATTTGATCTAAGTTGTAGCTTTAATTTCACATCCAGCAAGCCTTTCTCAAATAAATAGGAACAACAAATAGGAGTATACTTAAGGAAGAATTTATATTTGAAAATTTATAAAGTAGAAATATAAAAGTCACAATTTAAATACAATTACAATAGTAGTTACTGGCAATACTCTTGACCGCTATGAGAATTGAATTGTACATATAATCAATTTAGTGTTGACCAACTAATAAATCGCATCTTGTAATTACATGTAATTGCACTCATATTAATTGCGACTTTTCAAACACACCATAAGAAGAAACCTAATCCAAAACGTCGTTTTCCCTAGAAGAAACGTGACATTTTTGAAGACCGGAGAGGCTGTGACATTATAGATTTGACCTCTTGTCTTATTAATAGCTTATTTGGCCAAGTCGGAGAAATCAACTTATTTTAAGAAATGCTTTTGAAAAAAATATTTTTGGAGAGAAATAGTTTGTGTTTGACTAATCATTCTGAAAAATACTTTTGAACAATAATTTGTGTTTGGCCAAACTTTTCAGAAATTGCTTTTAAGTATCAAATTACGAATAAGGACATGAATAAATTTTCTTAAAGTTAATATTATAAGTAAATAAATAATCTCAAAAATTTATTATTCCATGCAATAATTAAATTTTTTCATTTTACTTAAGTAATATATGAAAATAAAATTTGAAAATACTTAAGTCTTTTAATATAAGTTAAATATATTAAAAATTATTCAACAAAATATAAAAATATTCATCTCTAAAGTCACTATATATTAGAAAGCTATATATATTTTGTTATATACTATATTTGTTTAAGGGTATTCTTGGTAAAAACAAAAGTCAAAACTGCTTATGCTTCTGCTTTAGGGAAAAAGCTACTTTTTTCTTCTCAGAAACTGCTTCTGCTTCTTCCCAAAAGCACTTTTTTGCTCCAAAAAAAAAACTTGACCAATTACCTCAAATTATGAAGAACAAAAATGCTTTTGAGAAAAAAAAGTACTTTTGACCTCTTGAGAAACTTGGCCAAACAAACTATAAGCCACCTAACAACTTTTGCCATTGAGTTGAATTATCAAAAGGAGAGTAGTGTGATAAAGAGACCTATATTTAATATTTTCATTTTATTTTTGATTTATAAGGTCTTTGAGTTTCTATTAGCTAAAGTTACTCTCAGTTTTGACACAATGTTTTAAAAGGCATTTTCGGGGCGAGTTCCGAGTGAGGCACACCAAAAACGCTCCAGGACGATAATGTAGGGCAAAAGTCTCAAGAGGCGAACGCTCAGCGATTCGGGACGTACGTTCGGAGCGTTCAGAGCGTACGACCGGGCGTTCAAGGTGCGTTTTTTTAGTGAGGTACAAGTCCTAGAGATTTTCTCAAATTAAAACAAAATTTGTTGAAATAAGTCCTTCATATAATACCCAAATTCTCAAAATTCAGCTTGGTAATTACTCAAAAGTTTTAAAAAGGAACTGAAATGTATTAAATTTAAAATTCAAGATCTTTTTTATTAATTGAGCCCCAATTCATGATCTTTCCAATTCTTTATCTTGTCCTCTAGTATGCTAATATCTCCCAAAAGTAATGAATATTCAATTATTTTTTTTACAAAATATAAAGAGAACTTCATTCTCCTTCATAGTAGCAAGTTCAAAGTTCAAATTGCAGGTTAGTCATCCTTTATGTTTCTCTATGTAGAAAATTTTATTCTTTTCGACTCACGTTACTTGAGCTTCTAAGTAGCGTATAATAGATTGTTTTGACTAATTTTTTGTGGGAATGAAGCATATATATATAGTTTTTTTATTTTTTATGCAATTTTACATGTTTATAAACATTTACTGTAATTATAGTATTTTATAAAATATAAAAAATTAAATACTTATGGGGCTTAGCCTCGTGTTTCGGGGCTTACGCCTCGTTGAGGTATATGTAAAACGCCTCGGTTTACGCCCACACCTTTTAAAATACTTATTTGATAGTGTGCCATTTTGAATTGCTTTTTTAATGTTAATTTACTTTCTGTTTAATGATTTGGCGTCTAAATCAACTTGTGTGAACTTAGATTATTAGGCAAATGAATAAGGATATTTAGTATTATTTTTTTCTGCTCGATCTGTTACGACCCAAATTCCCTCCGTTGGGTATCGTGATGGCACCTAGTCTTAGGGACTAGGTAAGCCTAGCAGTTATTGAATAACAACAATAAATAAAGGAAATCTAACAATCTTGATATAGAATATCAACAGAATGTACAACTTTTCCAAAACCGGTAGTACAAGTCATAAGCTCTACGAATCTTCTACAACTTCTAAGTACAACTGTTTGGAAATATACAACAGTGTATAGGTAATAAATAAAAAGAAGGTGACTCCGACGCCTGCGAACGCAGCAGCAGGTTACCTTGAGTCTCCTGGGGAACCATCCACATAGCTACTACAATAAATACCTAGATCTGCACACACAAAATGTGCAGAAGTGTAGTATGAGCACACCACAGTGGTGCCCAGTAAGTATCAAGATTAACCTCGGTGGAGTAGTGACGGGGACTAGTCAAGACACCACTGGTCTACAAGATAAATAACATGAATGTAGAAAATGACCGAGCGTTACATCTATCTAAGACTTCACGGAATAATTTACAACAATGCCAATATAATGCGGAAGGCAATTAAAGAAAACAATCACGAAACAACATTAAATTACCCAGAAAGATGGACAAATGAACAAGCTAAATCGAAAGGAAAAACAATACAATAGAGAACACCAATAGCTCAACTCTACATCAGTTTGTTCACATCGGGCCTTAGCCACTAAAATCCATATACCGGTGGAAATCTTTAAAACAGTTTATATGAAAAGCTTATGCAAATAAACATCATTTTAGTATGGAAGAGTTTTCTTTGAAAACATATTTTCTCCAAGAGTAGATATAAGTATATTTATTAGAGAGAATTGCATAGAACATATGTTCTTTCAAAATACGAAACTTCTCAAAGATGCTTTCCCAATAAATGACTTTCAAATCTCATTTTAGGCAAGACTAGTGCCTTTTCAAATATACCTTCGATGTAAAAGTCATTCAAGTATAATCATTTCAAACCATTGCTTTTTCAATAACACTTTTCAATAAAATCCTTTGATCAAAATCTCCTCAAGATTTGTCCACCGGAACTCAGTCCGTGACTCAGAAATTACCATGCCGTACAGGAGAAATATCAAATCTTGCCAATAATTGTAGTAAGAGATCAGTAGGAATATCCAAATTTAGAAGAACCAAATAAAATGCGAAGACAAATGGACGGCATCACCCTTCGTGCTTCTACTTGTATCCTCAACAAAACAAGTGCACGGCATCACCCTTCGTGCTTTACTCTCATTCTCACCAAAACAAGTGCACGACATCACCCTTCGTGCTTTACTCTCATTCTCACCAAAACAAGTGCACGACATCACCCTTCGTGCTTTACTCTCATGCTCACCAAAACAAGTGCACGGCATCACCCTTCGTGCTTTTACTCTCATAACATGGCACGATATTATGCTTCGTGCTTTAATATCATAACATGGCACGACATCACCCTCCGTTCTTTATTATCGTAACATGGCACGACATTATCCTTCGTGCTTCAATATCATAACATGGCATGGCATCACCCTTCGTGCTTTAATATCGTAACATGGCACGACATCACCCTTCGTGCTTTAATATCGTAACATGGCACGACATTATGCTTCGTGCTTCAATACTCACATCCTCACAATACACGGTATCACTCTTCGTGATTTACACTCTTCCTCACCCAAACAATATCAAGAACAATAGTTTGGCAAGGAAAAATCAACAATATGACCTATAAATCACCACATCCCGGCAAGGGAATCAACAATACAAACAATATCATTAACAACATAACCAATAAACCACAACATTCCGGCAAGGGAGTCAACAATACAAATAATATAATTAACAGCATAAACAGTAATAGGAACCATCTCATCCCGGCAAGGGGGTCAACAATACAAACCATATCATTAACAACATAGACAGTAACAGAAACCATACATCCCGGCAAGGGAAACAACTATAACCAAACTCACCTAAACAGTTAACTTCACGGAATAACACTCAACTTAAACAAAAGGCCCAATAATAGGCAACATCAAGGAAATAACAATAACATAAATGTCTAATAATTAGACCTAAGTGGCACTTAAGGTAATAGTCATATAAATCACAATGGAAAACTCACGGGCATGCTTGACTCTAACGAATAGATGTTCCAACTACGGCTAGTTAACTATAAGGCTAGAGGACACCAACCATGGTCAATTAGGCAAGCTAGGAAGAAAATATAGCATGATGATAAGAGAAGTAGAATATTCTGTTAGGTCAAATAAAGTCAAATAGCCAACGAAGAATCCAAAAATAAGTAATTCTAATTTAAACAGGAAGGAATGAAATTATTAACCAAGGATTCAAGGGTAACAATTACAAATCATACACAGGTAATATAAGAATCTACGAATCCTAAAAGGGCAATCTAATTGCAAATAAGTACGAGTACACACTCGTTACCTCGCATACTCGTTACCTCGCATACTCGGACTACAATCAACAAGGAAGAATCAATCCTAAGGGGTAGTTTCCCCACACAAGGTTAGGCAAGATACTTACCTCAAAGACGACAAACCGGTACTCAAAAATAGACTTCTCGGGCGGAAAGACCTCCGGACGGCTTACAATCAACTAAAACAACTTCAAAATACACATAAAACGTATAAGGAACTATTCCGAATAATAAGGTTTCAATATTTACAAAATCAACCCAAAATTCGACCCTCGGGCCCGCACCTCGGAACCCGACAAATCTTACAAATTCCGATTACCCATTCCGATACGAGTTCACCCATACTAAATTTATCCAATTCCAATAACATCTGGTCTTTCAAATCATGATTTTTCATTTTAGAAACTTTCTTTCAAAACCCACAATCCCCTCAACTCAAAACACAAATTAAATGATGAAAACAAGAACTAATTCATGAAATATAATTAATTCTAGTGGAAGAACACTTACCCATTCGATTTGTGTGAAAACCCCTCAAGGAATCCCCCAAAACCGAGTTCTAGAAGTAAAAATATGTTTAAAATGGTGAAACCCCCAATTTTGTAAACTTATATTCTGCCCAGGTGTTTTGTGAATCGCGATCGCGGGAATCGAGGTGCGATCGCGTAGAAGGAAATTGAAGCTGGCTTAAAAGGCTCTACATGATCACGGGATAGCTTATGTGATTGCGTATAAGGAGTAAGTTGGCTTCTACGATCGCGGACCAACTATTGCGATCGCAGCGAAGGAATTTAATGGGCGAGTCAGACACACTATGCAATCGCGGATCCTTCTATGCGATCGCATAGAAGGAAACCAGAAGCTAGCATCAGTAGTGGAAAAATGAGGAAAATCAATCCGAAACCTATCTGAAACACACCCGAGACCTCGGGGATCCAAAACCAAATATACACACAACCTCAAAAATATCCTACAGACTTACTCGAGTAATCAAAACACCAAAATAATATCATAAACATCGAATTAAACCTCAAAATCAATGAAATTTCTCAAAACTTCTTTAAACATGAAATTTTGCATTTTTGACCTGAATCACGTCAAAACAAGTCCGTTTATTACCAAACTTCATAGATAACACATATAAATCATATTGAACCTGTACCAGGCTACGAAACCCAGATACGAGCCCGATACAACAGGTTTCACATCAAATTTTATTTTCAAAAACTTTTATATTATTCAGAAAATAATTTTCTTTAAAAAATTTATTGCTCGGGCTTGGGACCTAGGAATTCGATTCCGGGCATACGCCCAAGTCCCATATTTTTCTGCGGACCTTCCGGGACTGTCAAATCACGGGTCAGGGTCCGTTTACCAAAAACATTGACCAAAGTCAATTTTATTTAAATTTCTAATACAAAATTATCGTTTTTATCAGTTTTTCACGTAAAAGCTTCCCGGATACACGCCCCGGTTGTGCACACAAATCGAGGTGAGATAGAAGGAGGTTTTCATAACCTCGGAACATAGAATTAGCTAGAAAATTACGGGATGACCTTTTGGGTCATCACATCTCGATCTTTGCACCCTCTTTATTGACAATTAGATAACAACTTTATAGGCACAACCCTATCATATTAAATTACATGTTACTCCCTCCGATTCACTTTAATTAATTTTTTGGTTGTTCTCACACATTAAAAAATTCATCATTTAACTTTAGTTAACAATAAAAATTGATCATATTAACTTATTTATTATCTCTTTAATTTGTTCATTAAAAATATAACAGATAAACCAATGCTCTTTTACTCCAAGGGCAATTTTGAAAAAGAAATAAGTTAAATTTTCTTGATATCTAAAAAAATCATTTATCGAGGACCACAAAAAAAAGGGCTAAAAAATCAATTAAAGTGAATCCGATTGGAGTAGTTTGATAACAAGTGAGTTTGCTTCCTCAGCCAAATTTATGTAAACAACTACTTTTAATGAACTCCACGTAGTTTTATCATAGTATTTGCCTTTTACACCTTGTTTTCTCCAAAGGAAGACTGTTCATTGTTTGGGCTCTCTAGGTTTGGTCCAAATGTAAAACTCCAATAACAATAATTATTTTGCCCCAATTCTTAATTAATTTGGATAGTTATAATACCTCTTTTTCTCAATATTCATTTCGCTTTATTTAATTTGCAGTTGTTGTTGGTGATTTTAAATTGTTGGTGATTTTAACTGGATCATTGATCATGCGGAGAAGAAAGGAGGGACCCCACATAGAATGTATAAGAGCCTAGATTTTATTCAATGTATTATGGATTGTGATCTTCTTGATGCCGGCTATTCTGGTCCTAACTTCACCTGGTGTAACAGATGGAGTCCTGCTAGAAGAGTTTGGCAAAGGCTGGACATGGCTCTTGTCAACTATGATTGGGTGAATAATTTTGATTCTACACATGTCAATCATTTAATTAGTACTGGTTCTGACCATTCCCCTCTCTTGATAACTGCCAAGAACAACTCTAGAGATCATATTAATTATTTAAATTTTTTGGATTTTTGGACTGATGAACCTGACTTTATGAATGTGGTTGAACATGCCCGGAATATTGATGTCCAGGGGTCTCCTCTCTAGATATTTCACCCGAAACTTAAAAATACTTGCAGAATACTTTCAGTCACGTCCAGAAATACCATTGAAAATATATTTGATACTAGAAAATCATTAAAAGACAAGGTCTCTGAACTTGAATACAAGATCATTTCTGATAATAATGAGGCCAACAAATCTGCTCTTAATAAGGCGAATGCTAACTTAATCAGAGCTCTCAAAACAGAAGAATCTTTTTGGAGGCAAAATTCAGGCATTAAATGGTTTTTAGAAGGGGAAATAAACTCCAAGTTCTTCTACTCTGTGGTCAAAGGCAAAAAGAGAAGGCTTTATCTTTCTAAGATGAAAAGGGAGGATGATAGCTGGATAGAGGGTGATGATAATATTGCTGAAGAAGCTATACATTTCTTTCAAAAGCAGTTCAATAAGGAGAGTCATCAGATTGATCTGTCTATCCTAAACTGTAAAGCAATTCAATAAGGAGAGTCATCAGATTGATCTGTCCATCCTAAACTGTATCCCTAGAAATGTTGATGATGCAGAGAATATAAGACTAATTTCTCCACCTAACATGGAAGAACTAAATGAGATAGTCTTCTGTATGGGTTCCCACAGTGCACCAGGGCCTGATGGAATTTCAGGAAAATTTTATCATACTTGCTGGGAGATTATTAAAGATGATTTATTACTAATGGTGCTTGATTATTTTGTAGGTACTGAGCTACCAAGATCCTTCACCCACACATGCCTCATCATGATTCCCAAAGTGGAGTGTCCTCAAAAGCTTACAGAATTCAGACCAATAAGCCTTAGAAATTTCTCCTGCAAGATTATCTCTAAACTTATGAATCACAAGCTTACTCTTCTAATGCAAAAGCTGGTTTCACCTTGCCAAGCTAGATTTATTAAGGGTAGATCAATCGCTGATAACATCATGCAGACTCAAGAAATGGTTCACAATATCAATCAAGATCCTCAAACTGGTAAAGTAGTTTTAAAACTGGATATGCCTAAAGCTTTTGATAGAGTTGAATGAGACTATCTCTGTCTTGTTTTAAGACGCAGGGGATTATCTGAGCCTTGGATTGATAGATTCTGGAGACTTATCTCCAATGTATGGTATTCTATCAATTTGAATGGCTCCAGACAAGGTTTTTTAAATCAACTAGAGGAATTAAACAAGGGGATCCATTATCCTCATCCCTTTTTGTCATTGGTGCTGAGTTGTTATTTAGTCTCTAATGAACAATCTCTATGGAGATGGTTTTATTCTGTATTCAGCTGAAATAAGGGGCGTATTAATCACACACCAGTGTTTTGCAGATGACACTATATTATTCTCCTCCGCTGATCCTACATCCCTGAAGAGAATGATGACTAATTTGGAACTTTATGAGCGTATTTCTGGGCAAAAGATCAACAAAAACAAATCAGGCTTTTATGTCTTTTCCAACCTCTCACACTCAAATCAGTGATATTCAGAACATTACAGGCTTCAATCAATTTCAATTTCCAATGCAATACTTGGGATGTCCTATTTACTTGGGAAGAAAAAAAGTGGTTTACTTCAATAATATAGTAGCTAAAGTTACCAACAGGTTACAGAGATGGCAAATGAAGCTCCTTTTGTATGGTGGTAAAGCATTACTCATCAAATTAATTTTATACTCCCTTCCTCTACACTTACTGACTGCCATGGATCCTCCTAAAACTTTCCTCAACCAAATCGAAAAAATTATTTCAAATTTTTTTTGGGGCAAATAGGTCAATAAGAACAAATTTCATTGGATATCCTGGAAAAATTTATGTTTTCCTACCCAGGATGGAGGGGCTGGATTTAGATCTCTCAAGGATTTTTGCACCTCTTTCTCTGCTAAAGCTTGGTGGAACTTTAGGACCAAGAATAGTCTCATAAGAGAATTTTTGGAAGCCAAATACTGAAAAAGAAAACATCCACTGCTTAGAAATTGGTCCTATGGTCAATCTCATAATTGGAAGAGACTTATGGATATTAAGGTTGATACTAAAAAGCTCATTTTATGGCAAATTGGCTCAGGTTTAGTGTCCTTCTGGTGGGATAATTAGACCGGTAGTGGATCACTAGCCATGCTTGCTCAGAAACAGTTACATCAATGAAGGGGCCTGGAATATTACAAAGCTCCGAGACAGCCTTCTAGACAACATTGTAAATGATATTCTCAAAATTGAGATTCATAATGGAAAAGAGGACTGGCCAGTTTGGACAATTGATACTTATGGAGTCTTTTCTTGCAAATCTGCTTGGAAATATTTGAGAAATCATAAGAACTTCTCCTTCACTGCTAGCATGATCTGGCACAAAATACTTCCTTTTAAAATATCGTTCTTCATGACCAGGATGCTCCGAAATAGAATTCCTACAGATGATGTTACTCAAAAATTTACTATGATTTCATCTCAGTGCTCCTATTGTGCTAATCATAAGGCAGAAACCATTACACATTTATTTTGTGAAAGCCAAATTTCAAAGAACGTTTGGTCATTCTTTGGTCAAAGTTGTGGCATCAATATTAGACTTGGTAACACTAGACAACTCCTTATGTCTTGGTAGCTATCTAAGGCAAATAACAAAATTCATGCAATGATATTACAATGCTTTCCAATACTTATCTGTTGGGAGATATGGAAGAGTAGATGCACCACAAGATACGAAAATATTCCCATGAATAGCAGAATTATTATCCAACAAGTATCCAGGTACATGTTTATCATTCTTAATAGTCAATTTCCTGATGTCCAATTGCCTTTGAATTGGAATGATATGTGTACTGCTGTGGAGAAAGCTAAACAAACCATTAGCATTCAAATGGTTCACTGGAAGAAACCTAAGGATGGTTGGCTAAAGCTGAATATTGATGGTTGTTGCAAAGGGAATCCGGGTAGCTCTGGAGGAGGGGGTATCATTAGAGATAACTTGGGATGTTTTATTTTGGCCTATGCTGAGTACTTTGATACTTTTACCAGTCTGTTTATCAACTTCACTATGGAACCTTTTGAACATTTCAAAAGATTCAGATTTGTGTTTCATAAGATACACAAATCCATATCTTGACATATCATCAGTGAAGGTGATGAAGTAAGAATATCCACCTCTAGCTTATTTTCATGGGCCCACAAACATCTGTATGAATTAGTCCCAATAATTCAGAAGCTCTTTCTCCACTTCCAGTAAATGGAGATTTGGTCATTTTTCTTTTGAGACAAGATTCACAAGTTGGATATGATTCAAAATCATATTTGTCAAGGTACCCTTCCTTGTACAACTTGTTAATTCTTTTCTCTCCAATATGACCAAGCCTACAATGCCAAAGGTATGTATGATTTACTTGATCATCTCTTTTCCTCTTAAGACTTGAAACATGCATAATCGAATAAGCATTCACATTAGGTAAGACATAAACATCATGTTGGAGATAGCCATTCACATATAAATTATCACTATAATAAATAGAGCAAATACCATTGCCTATATTAATGTGAAAATCACGTTTGTCTAACATAGAAGCTGAAATTATGTTCAAAACAAATTTAGGAACGTAATAACAATCATCCAACATAAGTACTTTGCCCGTAGGCATTATTAAATAAATCGATCCTACAGCTACGGCCGCAACTTTTGCACCATTTCCAACTTGTAGATTAACTTCTCCTTTCTTCAACCTTCTACTTATTTGGAACCCCTGCAACATATTACAGATGTTATAACCACTGCCAGTATCTAATACCGACAATGAAGAAATAGTAGTAGTTAAAGAAACTTTGAAAACACTTTTCATCAAAGTCTTACCTTGTTTCTTGTCCTTTAAATTTGCAAGATACTCCTCGCAGTTTCTCTTCCAATGTCCTATTTCCTTACAATGGAAACATACAGCATCAGATTGGTCAATTTTGCCTTCTTTGCCTTTGGGTTTGGTCACACCACCCTTAGGCGCAGTAAGCTTTTTCTTGGGTTTACTTTTACCCTTACCCTTCTTCCTAGAAAATTTCCAACCAACATGACAGTTCCTTTCTTCTTCTCAGATGCAAGTTGATTCTCATAATCAATCAGCATGTTAAGCATCTCATGAAGATCACAATCCATTTTATGCATATTGAAATTAATAACAAATTGTGAAAAGGATTCAGACAGTGACTGTAAGATCAAATCTTGAGAAAGATATTTGCCCAGTTTTCACCCCAACTTCTCAAGTTCCTCAATAAGATAAATCATATGATTTACATGGGGTCTAACTGGAGAGTTTCCAGTCGATTTAGATCCAAATAAAGTCTTAGATAGATGGTATCTAACTGTCCTGCTTTGTGTACCAAACATCTTCTTGAGATGTTCAATGATTGCAGTTGGATCCATATCCTGATGTTTCCTTTGTAGTTCAGAACTCATAGAAGCGAGAATGATGTATTTAGTAGTAAGACATTCTTCCAAGTATTTCTTATAAATCTTGGTAGCATCATCATCATCCTCGTCCGGGATTTCCTTGGCAGGCTTATCGATCACATCAATAAGCTTTTCATGCATGAGAACAATTCTCAAATTTCTGTACCAATCATCAAAGTTTGGTCCTACCAACTTGTTGGTCTCAAGTATTCCACACAGTGATATGACAGACATATTGAGAAATCTAAAATATAGAAAAGAAAAAGCAATAATATAAGAACATATTTGCATATATCATAAAGACATGGACTTTTATCTAAATGATATTTCCACTAATTATTTTAAACTATTTACCCTCATTATAGCTTAAGAAATCTTTATTTCTGTTAGTGGAGTAAATGAATCTTTTAACAATATGTATGAGCCCCTTGGAAGTCAAGTCGTTTCTCACATATATTTTAAAGGTAGGTACTCTTACCAATTGTATCCCCATACAATTTCCTTAAATAGCTCTATGTCAAATAGTCCCCTGGTAGTCAGGTCGATCATCTTGGCATAGTTGAGTTTAACCATCATGATAACAAAGAACTTATTAAATTTTATACTCCCCGGGTAGTCCAGGCGTGTAATGTAAAATTGACTAATTATTTCGATCTATGCATCTAATGCAATAAATAATTTTAACATATTCTCGAACTATAACTCTCCTGGTAGTCAGGCCGCTCCTTATAAACAAGAATTAAGTAAAATTATTTACCTTGATGGATAGTTCTATAATAAAATATCTTATATTTTATTATTTAAGAACTCAAATTTTAGTAAGAGGGAGTTGTTACTAAAACAGTTTTTAAGAACATGAATATCAAATCTTTTATAGCATGTGAATTTAGTTCAAGTTGTCTACATGCTTAGTCCTAAATTAATTTACATCACATGTAATAAATAACTCAAAACTATGTAAACAAGCACGTGCCATATAAACGGAATTCAACATCTTCTAACATGTTTATCTTATATATCACATAAAAATAATTCATGCCAGAACACTATTATTAATTAACATCTCATGAAATAATAACAATTAAAAATAACAATAGAATCCAATAACCTATTATAGATACCCGTCGTATGTAATACAAAATTTCAAATTCAAGTTACGAACTATCTCAATAGTTTAACGTATATGAATACATATTTTATTCACAATAAAATAATATTAGTCTCATATGCATTCAAACAATTTGAATATTGCACCAATACACAAGTATTATGGTTTGAACTCTTCAAAGATAATCTTAAAATATTTCGTAAATAAATTTTAGACACGAGAAACCATGGCTCTGATACCATTGAAGGATTGCATATAGATGTTCGTAACACGCAACGGAAGACAATAACAATCCTAGGCAGAACTTTTCATGTTTAAAATTTATTTACATGTCAAAGATCGGATCTAAGACGTACCTGGTGAAGAGAGTCTCGTTTCAAAATTTTCTTCAATAGTGCGAAGACTCTATGCATATCCACACCGAGACCGGCCCTTACTATCAACTCTTTAATTAATGAAACCCGTAAACAAATTGAACAAAATATTTTGTTTGAAATTTTTCTCAAAAAATTCGAAGCAATAGTAATAAGTCAAGAAAACAACTTTCCTCGTCAGAATATATCTCTTGAATATGCGGCACACCACATAAAAATCTGTTCATGGCCATGTTATTTGGATGATATATATATAGCCAATCACCAATTCTTTCCCAAGTCAATAAAGGAAAATTAAAGAAAGGTCTAGTTATGAATTTAACTTTTCCATAACTCACTATAAATACAAAGCCAATTCACAATGGGATTTAGTGGCCGACAGTCCTTTCTGGACTAATACGTAAACCCAACTTTAAGTTGGATTTGATTTATGACACTTTCATTAATATTATATACATATCTTTTATATATATATATATATATTTTTTTTTTTTTTTTGAATTATTATTATTTTTTTTTTTTTCAATCAAGAGATAATTTAATTTTCTATTCCAAATAGAAAATTTCAATTTGTTCACAATATTAATATATCCTAAATGCTAGCAAAGAATACAATAATATTTCATTTGGACTAATAACTAAATTTAATTGACTAATTAAATTCCTTAATTTAATTATCAAATAATAAGTTAATTAATCATTTAGCAAAGATCAGAACACTCGTTAGTGTACGACCCCATAGGTTCACTACTAAATCAGTAGTAAATTGATCGCATCAATATACTAATAAAGGGTGGCGTCTAGCAACACTCCTTAACGACCGGATAGAATGAAGTATACAATTTACTCTCAAGAACCAGTAGAAGAATAATGTAGTAATTCCTTCTGTCCTTATAGCTCTGGATCGCCCTAGGATATGGTTTAACTGTCAAATCCTAATAGGCGACCAACTATGTGTTCATGTCAAATATAATCGACCATTGAATGACCTAAGAAACTCTTTCCTTTTTTCATTCAATTGCCCTGGCCAAGGTCTTAGTTTGGTCAATTATAATTCATGACAACATGGAGCTTAAACTTATTACCAAGAGTTGACAGATTCCATCTTGATCAATCACTAATTCTACAAGTATTTAATCCTACCTAATATCCTTTCAGTTATCGCCCTAGGGCCATAGGTGTCTGGTATCAAAGCATAATAAATAACTTGTCAATTACTATGACGATCTCATGTCAAATAAAATTCTTACATCACATTCTTCAAGAGAATATCCTATTGACAATTTATGGTAATTCTAACCATTAGAAATTATCCAACGAGTCGGTTCAATAATCATATCTCTATATGCATCATCTATCTATGTGAATTAGTTAATGAGATCAACTAATCTTTATCCCATAAAGACGATCACACAAATATTGATCTAACCGGATTACTAATGTCCACATTAATAATCCTACGATCAAGAACAAATTTAGATTAAATTATAAGAAACTTTACTCTCATTATTATGATGTCTATCACGATGACAAATCTCAAAATTTAATCAAGGACTTTGTCAAGTTAATCAAAAAATTAATAATAACTATGATAAAAGAATATGAAATGCCATATATTTTTATATCAAATAACGTTCACAAAAATATGTTCAAATCATCAAATATGATATTGGACGTAGGGCATATCTACTATATCCCTAACATATCCTAACACATCATTGATCAGATTGTCCATCTCTCTAGGAGTGGTAATTTTGTTTTTGTTCATATTCACATAGAAGGCAATATGGCTGCTGACCAGTTAGGGGAAAGCCTGAGAAATTACATTATTATTGATGAAGCGTCTTCTTTGCCAGAACCAGTGAACTCAATTTTAAGGCTTGATCGAGAGGGCATCCTGTGAGATTGACTCTCTGTCTAGTATCCTGTGAGAATATCTCCCAAAATTATCTCTCTCGCTTCGGTAAATTTTACATAAGAGTGATATTAATCACTCTTCGTCTTGTTCTGAAGGCTATGGTTTATATCCTCCTCCTTGTACTAATTCTTTTTGATAATATACAGACTCGGGGTCCAACCTAAACCCCATCATCCACCGATGGTGGACTTTTGTTTTTTTTTAAAAAAATTGCAGCTATTTTGTTTTCGGCATCTATTTGTTCTGCATAATTTTATATCAGCGAAATGTACCATTTTCCTTCATGAAATTGGACAAGTGAACTAGAATTTACAGTTTGTAAGTTTAGTTTTAGTGTAACATTCCATAGCCAATTGAAATGGATCATTACCCTTGTCAAAGTGGAACTTTTATATTTCCATACAGTATATGAAATTATATTACCCTCCCTATTTAAGTTTTACTATAATTATATTTTATGTACCCAATTATCATTTATGTACATTGTAAGAAAATTAATGATAATAATTAGTGTCTCTAACGTATCTTTCACTCCCCTACGTTTCTCTCTCCACATCTCACCCTCCTCTCCCACGTATTTTGCACTCACCCATGATTTCACCATTGACAACCATTAAAAAGCTTTGAAGCTTTGAATTCGAATTTGGGTTTTCAAAAAATATTATTTGTTTGAATTGGGTGTTGTTGCAAAAAATTGAGAATTCTCTGTACATCTCTCTCTATCTCTTAATCCCTAATTTCAGTAATGTAAAGCAAAGGAAAAGAGAACAATAATTGACAGCCATTAAAAAGCTTTGAAGCTTTGAATTCGAATTTGGGTTTTCAAAAACCATTATTTGTTTGGATTGTGTGTTGTTGCAAACAATTGGTAAATATGGTTTGGAGTTTATATCTCAATTTTGAGGGGGTTTTGGTGAAAATTAAACTTGATTTTGGCTGAATTTCAGATTGAAACTCGAAGAAGAAGAGGAAGAAGACATCATATACATTATATTTACGAAATTGTAGTAAAATTATAAAAAATTCGTATTCTGTTTGTGAATACTTAATTTTGCACCATTTAAATGCTCCTAAAGTTTTAAATGCTAATTCTCCTTCAATCGTTATTTTTCTTATATTTTTGTGTTTTAATTGAATTTCTTGTCACAAAAATATCAAAAATAATTTTCTATACTTTTCTTTTTGTGTGTGCTCTTTTAATTGGATAATTATTTGATAGGTTAATCAAATTGATTTCTCATATAATTAATTCAATTATTAGCTAATGAGTTTTATCAGGTCTTGTTTTATTGGTTGGTATTTAGGTTAATTAGATTTAGTTTAACAAGATAAGACTAAGGAAAATGGGCTAAAAATGAAATGGTTAGGTGTCTAAAAGTGCAATTTCAATGCCAAGTAAATGGCTGCCAGGTTAGTGTTCAAACGACGTAGTTTCGTGATCAAACTACGTTGTTTTGGTTAAATAACAAGGGGTCAATCCTAGCCATCAGATCTTTTCAATCCAATGGCCCTACTTTAATCTTTCATTTCATATATAAAGATATAAAATCAAAATTTTGGCTTCAATTAATCCTTAGTCCAAACCAAAACCCTAAACTTTTCTCCTCACTCTCTCCTTCCTCTCTGCCGCCGCTGCCCCTCCACTGTCACCACCGTGCCGCCGGTGGTGCTCCAAACACCATCAAACCTACACCATCTCCTTTCTCTACTCACCCCCTTTCTAGATCCACAACCCAAATCCCCCAAATCTTCACAAATATTTGAAAGAACCAAACCCTAGTCGCGCCGCCGCCTCTGCCCCGCCGCTTGCCGCCGCCCAAAATCCCTCAAAATTTTACCAGCTCCACCTCTCTCCCCACTCTTTCCCATTCCATACCCCAAAATCCTCAAAACCCTCCCCTTGGCCTCATGCTACCACCACTGTCACCACCCGCCGCCATGGACGCACCTCCCCTTGGCCTCATGCTACCACCACTGTCGCCACCCGCCTCCTCAGTGCCACTGCCCAAACGCCTCTGTCCAATTCTATAAGCCACCATGCCCCATGTTTCTTGCTTCCTCAAGCCACTGACCCGTCTTTTGGCATATGGTGACTGAGTTGGAAAGAAACCTCGAGTCCAGTGGCCGTAATTCATCCTCCGCGGTTGTGTTAAGAAGAGCAGATTTGAGTTCACAAAGTTAGGTATCAATCCAAGACCTCATCAACTTCTTTAAATTTCTGATTTTGTTAGCATTTAG
>ML349933.1:8256-93536 GCA_005239505.1 Nicotiana paniculata | reverse complement strand
AATTGGGTCAGTTGAAAAAATCAGTGGGAGAGTAGATGTTCATGATGCAGCTCTTAAAAATATACGCTACATGTGTGCCAGGAACTAGTGTCACGGGAAACTATCTGAATATACAAGGATAACATATATATACACAATCCCATAGTCTGAATGAAATAGACCGGAAATGACAAAAGGAAACTCTGGGGTGCTGCCAGAGATCAACAGGAAGAGCAGCTCACCGCGAAGTCGAATTAGCCCAAGTCAGTATCTAACACCGGCCTGATAATCAGATGTACCAGCCTCCTGACCTGTACAGTCAAGTACAGAAGAAGAAGAAGAAGAAGTGCAGCATGAGTACATAATAAATATGTGCCCAGTGAGTATCCCACCCAAACTCGAAAGAGTAGTGACGAGAGGTCGACTAGATACTCACTAAGGTCCAGCAATATAATATATGACAAAATATGGCTAAAGCAATAGGCATGGGAAACAGCGGGCAACAAGTATATAGCAAATAACGAAAACCAGATAATCACTGAAAGGGGGCAACAAGATACCAAAATCTTCTCTTAAGCAATACCTGACGCTCCAATTTTTATTAAATGACTCAAAACTTAAGTGATCATACACATACCAGGACAAGACAACCGGCCGGATTCATAAGGGTGGTCATAGGGACTGAGGTCATAAGCTATCCCACGATCGCGAATCATACCTGCGACTCGCGTGCTGACTTGACATAATAAGCTATCCCACGATCGCGCATCATCCCTGCGACTCGTGTGCTGACTCGATATAATAAGTTATCCCACGATCGCGCATCATCCCTGCGACTTGTGTGCTGACTCGATAATAATAATAAGCTGACCCACGGCCGCACATCATACATGCGTCTCGTGTGCTGACTCGATATCAAGTGAGTATATATATATAAGTACATGTGTGTACCAACTCAACAATGAACTCAACAGGACTGTATCAATACCATAGATAGCCATATGGGATCTAAATCATAATGTTTCATGTTTCCATATCACCTCAACAATAATTTCAACTCTTAACACCTAACAGGTACAAATAAGGCACATAGTGGCATGCTCGTGTGTCCTAAAGCTACCCGACATAGCAATATAGTCTCCACGTACGGACTCTCGTCACTTGGTACCTACACGGCCCCCACAACATGTATACATATCAAACAAGGAACCTATGGGGACATTTCCCCTTTACAAGGTTGGAAAGGAGACTCACCTCGTGACAAAACCACCCCTCGGATCAAGGATGCGCCCGAATCTCCGAAATCTACCCTCGACGGCTCGCAACTAGCCAAATATAGTTTAATGACATAAATGCATGCTCAAAGTAGGGAAATTATTCTAATTTACCCAAACTTCGACATTCTTGAGAAATTCCAAAAATCCAACCCCGGGCTCACACGCTCGAATTCCGAAAATTCTCGAAGGGATCACTCACCCTAAGCCTAAGGATCATAATTACGTCATTTTTCTAGAATGCATGGCTAACATTGGGTGGTTTATCAAATTCTTAAGAGCCCTAACTTGTGCTACCCAATTCTTGATTTTTTTGATGTTTTAGTAATCAATTCTAGTTGAATTCCACGTAAAGATTTAGGAAAATAGAGAGGAATTACTCACCTTAGCACTATATAGGTCGTGGGGGTGATGCTCTAGCTTGGAGGCCCTCTAATGGAGTTTGTGCATGAGAAAAATGAAAAAAATCCCATATTTTAGACATTTAAAGGGGTCTGCCTACAAGGGTTTCCGCACCAGCGACCCAGGGACCGCACATGCGGTCCCGCACCAGCGAGGAAAAATGGCCGAACCTGCGGAAAATGGCAAGGGGCTGGGGATCGCACCAGCGGAAGTTTTTCCGCACCAGCGGATCCGCCCCTGCGGAAAGGTACCGCACCTGCGAAGGCTTGGGCCCCCCCTGGATTTCCACACCTGCGAGGCTGGGACTGTAGGAGCGATCCCGCACCTGCGGCTGGGCAACCGCACCTGCGGTCACACCAGCAACAGCTGCACCAGCAGTTGTTTTAGCTAGTTTTTGGCCTCATTAGGTGCCCGGGAGGCACCTGGGCCCACCCGAGCTCTAATCCAAATATACAAACGAGTCCCAAATCATAATATGGACTCGCTCGAGCCTTCGAAACACCCAAAACAATGCTAAAACTCAAAATCACACCCCCAAACCCCAAGAACCAAACTTAGAAATTTTCAGTTTTCTAGACTTCGCTCACAATGTGCCGAACCGACCTGTACAAATCGGAATGACCTCAAATTTGCAGGCAAGTCATAATTAACATAACTGAACTATTCCCAATCTCGGAATTCCGTTCAGACCTTGATAACACAAAAACACGTCCCAAACCAAAATATGAGCTTAAGGAACTTCTTATTTCAATATTGGGCGCTGAAATGCCCTTGGGTCATTAGAAACCCAATCCGAACATACGCCCAAGTCCGAAATCATCACACAAAGCTACCGGAATCGACGAAACTCGATTCTGGGGTCGTTTACCCAAAATATTGACTGAAGTCAAACTTGGCCTTAAAGGCCAGCCTTAAGGAACCAATTGCCCCTATTGCACTCAAAACACCTCCGAATCCCGGACCACCAGTCCACGCAAGTCATAAATCATAAAATTCCGCTATGGGAAGTTTCATTTAGGGAAACGGGGTCCGATAACGCAAAACGACCGGTCGGGTCGTTACATCTTCAAATCCTGACTCTCTAGTAAAATTGTTATAGTAGACCGACTTCCCCCTTCTTGTGCTCCTAGCAGAAGTAGAAGAGGTGGTAGGTTACACAGTTTAGGATCTATTTCTATACGTGGTTCTTCTTCTCAAACCAGTACTACTTCTCCATCGTCTTCTAGAACTAGGGCTTCTTCTTCACATAGATCTTCCGCTAGAAGTAGGGATTCTAGCGAACCGCTTCATGAACCCACTGTCGATGAGATTATTGCTGCTGAACTTTCCTTCGTTACTGATAGAGAATTAATTAAAAATCAAGTTACTTCCATGACTTCTTATGATCGTGTTGATGTTACCCTTCTCAGATTACTGAGGGTTTGATTTCTCTTGTGCGGAGATATTGCTTTTGGAAATTTGACTTCCCGATTTTTGTCCCTAATGCAAATCAACGGATTACTTCCTTTAAAGTTGGTTACTCTTTTGTGTATATATATCCATTCACGTTGGGTTTTAGACCACCTATTGACCTAGTTATCATTGAGTTTTGCCATTTCTTCGATGTGTGTTTAGGACAGATTGGTCCTATTATATGGAGGGATGTGGCATGCCTTAGATACTTGTCAAACTTGGCCTCTTTACCCTTCACCTTTTACCATTTGATTCATCTTTACTCTCCCAAATTATTTCGCCTTGGGATTTTTACTCTCGTGGCCAGGAGTAAGATGGAGGTTAGCCCTGAAGATGATAAGGATCGTGGCTGGTATGCTCGTTTCATTGCCGCTCCCACAAGTGGGTTAGTGGGTGAAGAGAACATGTCTTTCCCTGAAAAGGGAACTTTGCACGTAGGTCACTCTTTCAATCTTTCAATTCTCTTATTTTTATGAAGATCTTGTAATCCCGTAACTGTTTCATTTTTCTTTTTCAGCAACCATGGGAACTGTTAAGGAGATTCCAGATTTCCGTGATTGGGTAGAAAAATTGTTAATCGTTGCTCCTATGGAAGAAAGGTCATGGAAATACCTTTCTAACAGGTTTGGATGGAAAGTGAAGACTCATGGTAACTTTCTCTTTCACTTTGTACCTTGCCTCCATATTTATTTTGGAACTTATTAACCTCTTTCTTTACTAGGGTTTCCCATTCGGGGTGTGAGTGTTGCATCGATCACTGCATCGAGACTCTCTTTATCAAAGGCTCAAGAGATAACCTTGAGTTCTTCATAAAAAAAAAGTTGATAGAACACAGAACTCCGAGGATGAAGAGGAACGGGATGAAGGCTCGTTGGTTCGTAAGCCTCGAGCTATGAGACGTGTCATTTCAGATGATAAAGCTACCCCTCTCTTAGTTTTGTTCCCATACCCGAGCCTGAAGGTGCTACCTTAGTAAGTTATGATGAAGAACGTCTGTCGTGCCCCGTGACTCTACTGAATAACTCTTTTCTCGTGGGTTTGATGAATAAGAGTGGCTTTATTTCTGAGGAAATGCCTGTTGCCTCTTTTCCCGTGTCTGCTCCAATTGAACCTCAGTTCCCCGCACCTGTTGTTGCTTCCGCTGCTCCTCCTGTGGCTATTTTGACTTCCTCGACTGCTCCTTCTATTACAACTTCCCATATTGAAGTTGGTTCCTCTAGTAACAGTAGGGCAATGAAAAAAGTTACCATCGAGATTCCTGAGGATGGTAATCTTCTGAAGAAATCTGGCCAAGCTGATGTATGGTTGAAACCATTGATTGGCCCAGTTGAGAAGTCAAGACTGGAAAGCCACAGCTCTCTAACGTGGATGAATGATGTTGTGCATTCATCTTTAAAGGTATAAACCTTGGCTTTTTATTTTACACGTAATTTCTCTTTTACTGGTATCACATTTCCCTTTTCATTGTGTAGATCAAACTCATCGGCGTAGAGATGGCGAAAAGGATCGTCCATATAGAGCAATTGATGAATGATTATCACACTAAGGCGGACAACTGGAAAAGCAGTTCGAGGGTCTTCAACTTGAAATGGAGGTATTAGAGGAAGAAAAGTGCACCTTAGAGTAGCAAGTGAAGGTTATGGCAGCTGAATTGGCAGTTGAGAAAGCCTCCTCCAATCAAGCTGGCAAGGATAAAAACCTCCTTGAATCTTCATTTTCTGAACAACTTACCAAAGCTTCTGAAGATATTAGAGGTTTGAAGGAAATAATGAACCAAAAAGAATCTTACGCTGGGGAGCTTGTTCAAACGCTCACTCAAATGAAGAAGATCTTCGCGTGTCTTCTGATAAGGTTCAATCTTTAGAGAGGTCTCTTGCCCCCTTACAAGATTCTTACGATGCTTCCTTGAATGAGAGGGGGGGTTAAGAACTGAGATTGAGAAGTGGTAAAGAGATTATGAAGCCCTTGAAGACAAGGCTAATGTGGATGTTAGTTGGGTTTTCTTAAACACACGCCTCAAAACTTTGATAGAGGCAAGTCGGGAAGGCTTTGGCTTAGCTACTGAAATTGCAAATACTAAACAGACAATTGAGAAAACCCAGCAGAGTTAAAGCTTTTCTTCACCTGAAGTTGATATTCCCGAAGGTGATGAAGTTGCTCATGATGAAGCTGTTCTTCAATTTCCTTCTGCTCAAGTTGTTCCTCGTGCTGCTGATGATGCCATTCTTCATCCTACTGGTTCAGATTCTGCCCCATAGTGAAAGTGAAAAATTTTAAAGTGTTGTTTTGTTTTTTTTATTGGTGGAAGTTCACCCCTGGTCCGTTTTGGGATTTTGGAAAGTTTTACCCCTAGTATGCTTTGGAGGTTTTTTGTAAAAAACAATTAGGTTGGAACTAAGTTTTTATACTTAGTTTTAACCGAATTTATATAATATTATTTTCCGAGTTTTTTTTAAATCTCTTATTATGCATTTGAAAATGCTTCAATACTTCGTGGATTTTTGAAATAGTCACGAATTTATAAAAGAGGGCTCTTTTATAAACGACACTTAATGACGTCTCAACTTCATATTGGTGTAAACATACAAAAAAAGAAAAAGGAACACACATGTTTCTTTGAATAATTTGAAGAAGTTTTGCATTATTTTAACTTTCAAATTGTATAATACTTTACATGTATTCAAGTAACATCTACAACTCTTTCGTAATTGTTTTCTTTATAACAGATTTTACAAGATTCAAGGGTGTATTTTGCAACCCGTG
Organism: Nicotiana paniculata; assembly: GCA_005239505.1. NCBI lineage: Eukaryota > Viridiplantae > Streptophyta > Magnoliopsida > Solanales > Solanaceae > Nicotiana > Nicotiana paniculata. The sequence continues at coordinate 87,666 of ML349933.1, read as the reverse complement.
ACTAAATACTGCCTTCAACCTATATAATCATAAGGTTTTTTGAATAGGCTTGTGTTTTTGGCTGTTGATTTGCTCTTAACTTTCAACTTGTTGGGTAGATTTCCTCAGGCTTGACTTGAATTCTGACTTTTCTAGTCTTCTTTTCCTTCCATATATATAGTCCCCCAAGTGCTAGAGCTTTGAAGTATGAAATATCGAGCACTTGTTTATTCCTTCCATGTGGTCCATTTCCTGAAAAGGAAAAACATACGGGACTCAGAGGTGTGTGTATATATATATATATATATATATATATATATATATATTAGATGATGACTGCTTAACCCTTTTTATTTCCATCAGAAAGATTGCAACCCTAGACCGAGAATAATGTTGCATCCGCGTGTCTTTCAGGTCTTATATCATCATTTGGTATGGGCTAGTTTTTTGCCTATCATCTAAAACTGTTAGAATAATCTTAACTATACAAAATTAAAATCGCAATTGTGTGATACCTGACCGGGGGTATTTCTTATGCTCAGAAATAATACTTCTTTAAGTGAACAGCATTCCACCTCAAAGGTAAAACTTTGTCGTCAATGGTTTCTAACTCATAGACACCCTTTCCAGCAATACCTCGAACTTTATAAGGTCCTTCCAAATTTGGATTCAGCTTTCCTGCTCCAGCTGTTTTTGTTGATTGGAAAATCTTTTTGAGAACGAAGTCTCCAATTTTGAAGTATCTAATGTGAGCTTTCCTGTTGTAGTAGCGTTCTATGATTTGCTTTTGTGTTGCCATCCGTATTAAATCTGATTCTCTTCTTTGTTCGAGAAAATCCAAATTTGTTCTTAATTCCTCATCGTTTGATTCTTCCGTTGCCAATATGAATCTCGTTCTTAGTTCTCCTATTTCGACTGGGATTAAATCTTTTCAATCGTATACAAGTGAAAATGGTGTTTCTCCTCGTGGTTGTTTTTGTTGTTGTTATATAAGCCCATAATACTCCTGGAAACTCTTAAGGTGTCACGGCCCCAAATCCTAACAAGTCGTGATGGCACCTACCGTGGAATTAGGCTAGCCAACCATCACCTAATTACTCATTCGTTCTACTATAATACTTCAAAAATCAACAATAAGCAGCAAACAAAACATTAAATAATCTCTTTAAGTCTTTACGCCCCCATAATAATCTAACAGTCTAAACAACTCTCCCAAGACTGGAGTCAATGATCATGAGCATCTAAGAAAATAAACTAACTTTGCTAATGTCTTAACCAATGTCTATGAAATAAATACTAATACTAATAAAGGAAGGAAAATAGAGAAGTTGCGGACGCTGAACAGCTACCTCGAAATCCTATAAGCTGCTGAATACGAACGCAGACAGCTACTGCTCCGAACTAGTACCTGGATCTGCACACAAGGGTTCAGGGAGTAATGATGAGTACGCCAACTCAGTAGTAATGAAAATAAATAACCGTCTGAGAAATACGAAACACACAGCACAGATACACGAATTCACAAAAATAGTAAAACATCAAGTCTCCATAAAGTATACATAAAATACATAAGTTCGAAAACAAATTTCCAAAAATCCTTTGAAAAAAGTATAATTTCAATATATATCGGTAAAATCAGTTTGAAAAACCAAAGTGAATCATAGTCAAAGACTCAGTAAAATCATCATAAATCTGCCCCTCGGGCCATAATCATTTCTCGTAATAATTTTCCTCAGCATCTCATCATCACTCATTATCAGCCCAGCGGGCAACCTCACAGTCACTCAGTATCAGCCCCGCGGGCATAACTCGCACTCAATAGGTACCTGCTCACTGAGGGTGTGTACAGACTTCGGAGGGGCTCCTACAGCCCAAGCGCTATAACAAGCCACATCATGGCATAAATCACTCACAATATTGGCCCTCGGCCAGCCACATCATTGCATAAATCACTCACAATATTGGCCCTCGGCCAGCCACACCATGGCATAGATAACTCACAATATTGGACCTCGACCTCACTCAGTCATACACTCTGAACATGCCACTCGGGCCATCATTATACCGGGTTCTCGACCCAAAACAGTGTTTCATTTTTTTCAAGAAATAATATCAAAATACTCTGAGTGTCAAAACAATTATCAAGAAAAGACTGAGTGAAAATCATAACATATCAAGTGAGGAAAATAGTAAAAACAGCCTCCAAGGGGTAAACAGATCGGCACTAGGCCCCAAACATGGCTTGCAGCCCAAATTATATCAAAGTATATCAATAATAATAAGCATTGGCTTTAAAATCGGGTTCACAACTCAATAGTTGCCTAAAAAGGAATATATTTCCAAATTTCCAATCTTTGCATTTCCAAAATCCATGAAAGGATGCATAGTTCGGGGTTCCATACCCTCAGGACAGGATTTAAAGACATTACTTACCTCAAACTAGCCTGAAAAGCTACTCTGCAACCCGCTTGCCTCTCGAATCAACTTTCGAATGCTCCAAATCTATAAAGATCAGATCTTCATCATCAAATTATGCTAAAGGAATGAATTCCAATCGAAAAGTACCAATTTTAGCATAAAACACGAATTTAGCCAAAACTCGACCCCTGAGCCCGCATCTCGGAACTCGAAAAATTTTATACTAAATTTTCTTCATCATCTCACGAGTCTGTACATATAAAGAACGCTAAAATCGGAGTTCGTTTGACCCCTCAAATCGATCCCTAAAGGTCTTATAATCTCAAGCCCTAACCCCACCTTTTTCTATTGATTTTCATGGATTAAACACTGATATTTTGTTCCTTAATCACCTATAATCGAGTTTTAGGGTCCAAAATACTTACCCCAATGAATAACGATGATTTCCCCTCTTCAAAATCGCCTCCAAGCTCTATTCCCGTTCAAAAATGGTGAAAAGGGGGTTAGTGGTCGCGGAGGGTTTATTTAAATACTGCCCAGTTGTTCCTTCACTGTGATCGCGGAAGTACTCACGCGATCGGGAAGAACAATTCCCCCAGGCCCTCAGAAGACTCTACATGATTGCAGCTCAAGCCACGCAATCGCGATTCAATAGAACCTCAACCCACGTGATCGCAACCATACTCACGCGATCGCGAAGAACAGTTGACCCCGCTCCCCACGCGCCTGACTAACCCTACGCGATCGCACCAATGCTCACGCGATTGCACTGGCCAACGCTACATACCTTCGCGATCACACACCTTCTCACGCGATCGTGATTCACAGAATGGCCGGGCTCCAGATTACTCTATGCGATCACGGATCAATCCACGCGATCGCGATGAACAAAGTGTTGCTGCACTGACACCAGAAAAACAACAGTTTTTCTAAGGCTAAAATGCCCGTTAGCCACCCGAAATCAATCCCGAGCCCCTCGGGACCCCAACCAATTATACCAACATATCATATATGATCATTCAAACTTAGTTGCACTCCCGAAACACTAAAAATAACATCAAAACACCAAAATCACATCTAATTCAAGCCTAAGAACTTTGATATTTCTAAAATCCACCAACGATGCCGAAACAATCCAAAACAACTCCGATTGACCTGAAATTTTGCAGACATATCCAAAATGACATTACGAATCTGATCCAACTTTCGGAATTCCATTCTGACCCCGATAGCCTATTTTCCACTACCGACCGAAAATCACCAAAAACTAACGTTCGCCAATTCAAGTCTAATTCTACACCGGACATCACAAAAATATTCCGAACACACTCCTAAGTCCCAAATCACCTAACGAAGCTATTTGAACCATAAAATCCGTATTCCGAGGTCGTTTACCAATAAGTCAATTCTCAGTTGACTTTTCCAACTATAAGGCTATTTTTAAAGACTAAGTGACTAAATTCTCACTACAACCATTCCGATTCCGATCCTACCAACTCTAAAACATCAATAACAGTTTAACCAAGCTATGATGAGGCAATAACAGTAAATAATAATGCAGATTCTACGTAACGACCGACCGGGTCGTTACATTCTCCCCTTCTTAAACAAATGTACGTCCTCGAACGGGTCTATACACGTACCTGGAGTCTCAAACAAGTGAGGATATTTGCTCTGCATCTCTCGCTCGGTCTCCCAAGTAGCCTCCTCCACTAGCTGACCTCTCTACTGTACTTTCAGTGAAGCTATATTCTTAGACCTCAACTTTCTGACCTCGCGAGCTAAAATTGCTACTGGCTCCACCTCATATGACATATCACTCTCGAGATGAACTGTGTTGAAGTCTAACACATGAGACGGGTCACTAACATACTTCCTGAGCATCGACACATGAAATATCGGATGAACACTCGATAGGCTGGGTTGCAAGGCAAGTCTATAAGTGACCTCTCCAACCTTCTGAAGTACCTCAAAAGGACCAATAAACCGTGGGCTCAGCTTTCCTCTCTTTCCGAACCTCATAACAATCTTCATGGGTGATACTTTCAGAAGTACCTTATCACCTTCCATAAAAGACACATCCCGGACCTTCTGGTCTGCCTAACTCTTCTGCCTAGACTGCGTCGTGCGAAGTCTCTCCTGAATCAACTTCACTTTCTCCAACTCATCCTGAATCAAATCTGTGCCCAATAACTTAGCATCACCAGGCTCGAACCAACCAACCGGAGATCTACACCTCCTACCATATAAATCCTCATACGTGGCCATCTGAATACTGGACTGGTAGATGTTATTATATGCAAACTCCATTAGTGGCAGAAATTGATCCCATGAACCACCAAAATCAATCACTCAAGCCCGTAACATATCCTCCAAAATCTAAATAGTCTGTTCCAAATGCCCATCGGTATGAGGATGAAATGCAGTGCTCAACTCTACATCAGTACCCATACCTCTCTGTACAGCCCTCCAAAACTGAGATGTGAACAGAGTGCCTCTGTCAGAAATAATAGAAACTGGAACTCCATGCAATCGGACAATCTCCTTAATGTAAATACCAGCTAATCGCTCTGAAGTATAAGAAGTACCAACAGGAATGAAGTGCGCGGACTTGGTCAATCTATCCATAATGACCCAAATAGCATCAAAACCCTTCAAAGTCCGTGGAAGCCCAACTACAAAGTCCATAGTAATCCTCTCCCACCTCCACTCCGGAATATCTAACCTCGGAAGTAATCCACCTGGTCTCTGGTGCTCATACTTGACTTGCTGGCAGTTGAGACACCATGATACATACTCAACAATATCTCTCTTTATCCGCCTCCACTATTACTGTTGTCTCAGATCCTGATACATCTTCGCGGCACCCGGATGAATGGAATACCGCGAGCTATGAGCCTCTGCTAATATCAACTCTCGAAGCCCATCCATATTGGACACACAAATACGGCCCTGCATCCTCATAACACCGTCATCACCAATAGTCACATCCCTGGCATCATCTCGACGGACCTATCCTAAAGTACTAACAAATGTGAATTGTCATACTGCCGAGCTCTAATCTGATCATAGAGAAAAGATCGGGAAGCCACGCTAGCTAATACCCGCGGAGGGTCTGACAAATCCAATCTGACCAACTGACCCGCCAAATCCTGAACACCAAGCGCTAACAGTTGCTCTGCTGCTGAAAGGTAAGCTAAACTCCCCGAACTCTCGGCTCTGTGACTCAAGGCATCGGCCACTACATTGGCCTTTCTCGGGTGATACAAAATAGTAAGGTCATAATCCTTAAGAATCTCCAACCATCTCCTCTGCCGAAAATTCAAATCCTTCTGCCTCAGCAGATACTGCAAGCTACGATGGTCAGTGAAAATCTCACACTGTACCCCATACAAGTAATGCCGCCAAATCTTTAAGGCATGAACAATGGCAGCTAACTCAAGATCGTGCATTGGATAATTCTTCTCGTGCACATTCAAGTGTCTAGACGCGTAGGCAATCACCCTACCATCCTACATCAATACTGCTCCCAAGCCAACTCTAGAAGCATCACAATAGACAGTGTAAGAACCCGAACCAGTAGGCAAAACCAATACCGGAGTTTTGGTCAATGCTGACTTGAGCTTCTGAAAGCTCTCCTCACACTCATTGGACCATCTGAATGGAGCACCCTTCTGGGTCAATCTGGTCAATGGTGAAGCAATAGAAGAGAATCCTTCCACAAAGCGACGGTAATATCCCGCCAGACCAAGGAAACTCCTAATCAGTAGCTGAGGACGGTCTGGACCAACTCTGCACCGCCTCAATCTTCTTCGGATCAACCTGAATACCCTCACTAGACACCACGTGCCCTAAGAAAGCTAATGAACCAAGCCAAAACTCACACTTTGATAATTTTGCATAAAGTTTCTCCTCCCTCAACCTCTGTAACACAACGCTCAAGTGCTGAGCATGCTCTTCCTAGCTACGAGAATAATCCAGGATGTCATCAGTGAACACAATGACAAACGAATCAAGGTAAGGCTGAAACACACTATTCATCAATTGCATGAACGCGGTTGGGGCATTGGTCAGCCCAAATGACATAACCAAAAACTAATAATGACCATATATGGTCCTGAAAGCAGTCTTCGGAATGTCAGAATCCCGAATCTTCAGCTGGTGATACCCCGACCTCAAGTTATCTTGGAGAACACCTTAGCTCCCTGAAGTTGATCAAATAAGTCATCAATATGAGGCAAAGGATACTGGTTCTTCACCGTAACCTTATTCAACTATCTATAATCAATGAACATGCGCATCGAACCATCCTTCTTCTTCACTAACAACACCGGCGCACCCCAAGGCGACACACTAGGCCGAATGAACCCATTATCTAAGAGTTCCTAAAGCTGCTCCTTCAATTCTTTCAACTCTGTTGTGCCATGCGGTAAGGTGGAATAGAGATAGGATGAGTGTCTGGCACCAAGTCAATACCAAAATCAATATCCCTGTCATGTGGCATGCCTGGCAGGTCTGCAGGAAATACTTCCGGAAAATCACGGACTATAGGAACAGAATCAATAGAAGGAGTCTCACTACTAACATCCCTCACAAAAGCAAAAAAAGACTCGCACCCTTTCTCAACCATACGCTGAGCTTTCAAATAAGAAATTACTCTTCTAGGCACATGCTCTATAGACCCTCTCCACTCAACTCTCGGAACTCCGGGCATAGCTAGGGTCACGGTTTTAGCGTGACAATCAAAGATAGCATGACGTGGTGATAACCAATCCATGCCTAGAATTACATCAAAATCAACCATACTGAGTAACATCAAGTCCACCCGGGTCTCCAGACCCCCAATAGATATAAGACATGACCGATACACACGGTCCAAGATAATAGTATCGCCCACCGGAGTCGAAACATGAACAGATGTAACTAAAGACTCACGGGGTATATTCAGAATGTGGGAAAAATAAGATGAAACATAAGAGTATGTGGAACCAGGGTCAAATAAAGCCAAAGCATCAGTGTGAAAAACTGAAATGGTAACTGTAATAACCGTATCTGAGGCCATAGCATCAGGCCTAGCCGGAAGTGCATAAATACGTGGTTGGCCTCCACCTGCTCGACCTCCCTCTCTAGGGCGGCCTCTAGCTGCCTAACCACCACCTCTGGCTGTCTGAGTAGGTGGTGAAGTGACTGGGGCTGAAGTCGAGAGCTGAACTCTCTGTTGGATGAACTACCAGGACGACGGGGACAATGCCTCCACTCATGTCCAAACTCTCCACAATCATAACAACCACCTGGAGATGGAGATGAAAACTGACGAGAACCCCTGCCACCATGATAACCACCAGACGAACCATGCATAGAAGAACCCTGATAAGATAATGCTTGGGCGGAGCTCTAAGCTGGAAGGGCACTAAAAGATGAACGACCCTGATGAGAGCTGCGAGGACCCTGCCCCGAAGATACACCACTGGAAGCTAGGCGAACTGGCTGTGGAGGACTAAATAGAGGACCTCTGATGTGCTAAAACTGCCGTCTGGAAGGGGCAACACTGAAGCTACCTGATCCCCGAGGCTTTTTGGCCTCCCTTTCCTCACGTTCCTGCCTACGAACCGACTCAATGTCCCGAGCAATGTCAACTAACTTCTCAAATGTAGCTCCAGACACTCTCTCCCTCGTCATCAAAATCCGAAGCTGATACGTGAGACCATCTACAAACCTCCTGATACGCTCCCTGTAAGTAAGGACTAACTCCGAAGCATGTCTAGCCAACTCGGAAAACCTCATCTCGTACTGAGTAACTGACAACTCTCCCTGGCGCAGCTGCTCAAACTGTCTGCGCTGCTCCTCTCTGTGGGAATGAGGAACATACTTCTCCAAAAAGAGCGTGGAGAACTGCTTCCAGGTGAGTGGTGTTGAACCAACCGGCCTACGCCTATCAAATGCCTCCCACCAAGTGAAAGTAGCACCAGCAAACTGAAATGTAGCAAATGAGACCCCGCTGGTCTCCAAAATACCCACAGTACGTAGTATCCTCTAGCACTTATCTAGAAACCCTTGGGCATCCTCGCCCTCTGTACCGCTGAAAGTCAGAGGCTGAAGTCTGCTGAACCTCTCCAGCCTGCGCTGCTCATCCTCAGGCATAGCAGGAACTCCATAGTCCTGAACTGGGGCCACCGGTTGGGCTGGGACTACCCCCGGTGCCTGAATACCTTGTACAGCCTACTCAAGTGTCCGGGCAGCTGGAGTCTGAACACCTCCTCCGGCCTGAGCTGCAGTGGCAGTAGTAGACATAGCAACTGCCTGAGCCAAACTGGTACACACCGTCAATATCTGAGCCAGGGTCTTCTGAAGACCCGGAATAACCATAGGCACTGTCGGTGCCTGAGCCTGTCCCACTAGAGCACCATCGACGGGAACCTGATCCTGAATGATAGGGGGATCCTGTGGTACTATCCCGGCTACTACACGGGCTGGTCCCTAACTCCACCACGGCCCCGACCCCTTGTGGGTCTGGCTGGTGTCTGGTCACCCTGATCGGTGTTGCGTGTCCTCACCATCTGTGGGAGAATGAAACAACATGAGTTTAGATTTCAAGAATCAATAGATTAGCACGAAAGAGTTCAAGAAAATGCGATTTTTCCTAAAAGTTATGCAGCCTCTCGAAGATAAGTACAGACGTTTCCGTACCGATCCGCAAGACTCTACTAAACCTGCTCATGACTGCTGAGTCCTATGCAACCTAGAGCTCTGATACCAACTTGTCACGACCCCAAATCTTAAAAGGTCGTGATGGTGCCTATCGTTGAACTAGGCTATCCAACCATCACCTAATTACTCATTCTTTCTATTATAATACTTCAAAAATCAACAATAAGCGGCAAACAAAACATTAAATAATCTCTTTAAGTCTTTACGCCCCCATAATAATCTAACATTCTAAACAACTCTCCCAAGAGTGGAGTCAATGATCATGAGCATCTAAGAAAATAAACTAACTCTACTAATGTCTTAACCAATGTCTATGAAATAAATACTAATACTAATAAAGGAAGGGAAATAGAGAAGCTACGGACGCTAAACAGCTACCTCGAAATCCTATAAGTTGTTGAATACGAACGAAGATAGCTACTGCTTCGAACCAGTATCTGGATCTGTACACAGGGGTGCAAGGAGAATGATGAGTACGCCAACTCAGTAGTAATGAAAATAAATCACCGTCTGAGAAATACGAAACACACAGCACAGATACATCAATTCACAATAACCGTAAAACATCAAGTCTCCATAAAGTATACATCAAATACATAATTTCGAAAACCAATTTTGTCACGACCCCAGTTCGACCTCAGTGAACATGTCATGACGGCACCTAGTCCCTACAACTAGCTAAGCCTAACAATGCGGAAGATAAACCATAATTGTGGAAGAAACTAATTAAAACTAAACTAGTAAAATAAACAGCGTTTAAGGTGCCGCTCGGCACATGCAATAACAGCTCTCGAGCTAACACAATTCCCAAAACCCGGAACCTCACAAACCACAAGCTAAGGGATACATAAGAGGCTCTAACTAAAGAATGTCTAAACAAAGGGAAAAAAATACTGAAAGGCTATACTTATTACAGAAGATAGAAAGCGACTCTTCGGTCTGAGGACGTAGCAGATATACCTCGAAGTCTCTATAGAAACGCCTCCTTCCAAGGCTGACAGAATTGAATAGTAGTACATGTATCTGCACAACAAAAATGTGTAGAAGAGTAGCATGAGCACACTACGGCGGTGCCCAGTAAGTATCAAGACTAACCTCGGTGGAGTAGTGACGAAGGACAGTCGACCCACCTACCGGTCAAATAAACAGTATAATCGTAGGTACAACAGAAATGATATATAAATATGTAAAGACTACACGAAGAGAACATTAAGGCTACAATTCACCTTAAGGGAGAAAGAACATCAAGCAACAACGAGAAAATGATAAATTATAATACGCAATGTCGACAAAACCACAATCCAAATCCTAAGGTCACACACAGTAAGGGGAAAACAAATAAATAACTCATAACCTACGATGATGTTCACATAAAGTCTTATTCAACTCTTTCCACAAGCTTACCAAATCTCGGACAAACCACAACTCACGAAACCCCAGCTTCTGAAATCTAACACTTGGCATCCGGTGCCCCGTCAGTCTCACAGTCATGCTGACCACTAACTGGCTAACTAGAGCCAATCTCACATATATGATGGATAAACGAGGGTGTACCTCCACCCTTAGAAAAATCACAGGAATTCACCTCTAATAGGCGTGTTCAATTACGTGTATGGTTGTGCAAGTGTTTTAACAAGAATTCTACCAACTAGTAACATAAAAAGGAGAACGCACTGCACGTGCGATGTTTCCTCACAACTCCCAAGCGATAAGGTTCATACAGGTAAGCAACCCACAATCACAATATTAAACAACATAGGAATGCCTCCACAGGCCGTCACAATTCTTTACAACCGACCCCTGACATAGCCCATCTTATTACGCCACATGTGCAAACAATAATATAATAAGTGCCGCCTTATTCCGCCACACGTGCATCATAATGTTCCCACCTTATTCCGCCACATACGCAACCCACATATAAGCATATAAACATATCCCGCCTTATTACACCGCAATTGCAATACATCAATAGCTACAATAGCACGGCAAAGACCTCGTGCAACTCCTCAACAACAACCGCACGGCAGAGACCTCGTGCATCACAATATCAAGAACCGCACGGCAGAAAACCTCGTGCATCGCCATCACAAGTACAACACAACAAATGACAATGTTTACAAGAACAACGCAAGGAAATCAACTCAGGTGCCTCCGTTCACCAGGAGACGGTACAACTAGCTCACAAGGAGTAACCATAACAGAGAATACTAAGCGTAATAAGAACAATGCAACAAGGGAGAATAATATGAAACAACGATTCCATAATACGTAGTTCAACAACAAGGAAGTTAACATGAATCAAATAATTTCAAATAAGGAATTATCAACTAAACATAGGATATCTAACTTCTTTTACAGTTGGGCAAGTTACGAAGAATATACAATGATTTAAATTAAGGATGAGCAGAGGAAAGATAACCGCAACCTCCATTAAGACCAATTAATTACATGAGAGACTAATGATTTCCAAATAGAGACAAGCAATTACGAAAGATAACGCGACTATGGAAGGGTAGGGATTTTCAGTTAAACAAAGCAAGAGTCAATTAGGCAACAAGAATAAACCAAAAAGGGAAAAAAATTTCCAAGTAAAACACATGTAGAGGTGAAACTTATAACAGGGAACTCAGTCATATAAAAAACAACTTCATACTCAGTAATTACAAGGAGCTAAGAACCTAATAAGGGAAAAATTTCCAAGAATAAATCTGAGCACGCACTCGTCACCTCGCGTACAAGGAATACAATCAACAGAGAAGACTCAAATCTTAAGGGGAAGTCCCTCACACAAGGTTAGGCAAGATACTTACCTCGAACCGGCTCAAAATCAACTAGAAACCACGTTCTGGCCACGAGTACTCAAATCCAAATGGCCCAGATCTATTCAATCCAATTACATATCATGAATAACATCCTCAAGCAACTGATTCTATAATTTAATTCAAAGCTATGACGCGAAATTAGGTAAAATGACCAAAACGCCCCTCAGGCCAACATCTCGGAATTGGGTGAAATTAACGTTTTCAGGAACCTCATACTCTCACGAGTCTAACCATATAAAAATCTCTCAAAACAGATGTCAAAAACATAATCAAAACTCAAAAATTGGTCTATGAAGTTTTACCCATTTTTCATTCAAAAATCCGAAATTAAGGAGGAATTAGTGATTAGATTAGTGGGTTTTAAGCATACGCGAGTAGAGAATCATTACCCAGTAGTTGCCCTCGAAAAACCTTTGAAATTTCTCCCAAATCCGAGCTCCCAAGCTTGTGTTTTGATAAAAATGGCTAACCCTCAGTTTTGAAGTGTTTATAACTGCCCAGGCATTTAATGCATCGCGAACGCGGAAGTAGGCTCGCGTTCACGAAGAAGAAAAAAAATTGAAGGCTGGAAAATTGCCTTTCGTGAACGCAAGGTGCATCACGCGAACGCAAAGGTCTGGGCTGATGAAGCTACGCGAACGCGACACCTGGAACGCGAACGCGATGAAGAAAAATGGCGAGGTCCAGGAGTTACCCTACGCGAACGCGTGAGAGCTTACGCGAACGCGTGAGAGCTTACGCAAACGCGATGGGGAAATAATCTGGGCTTCGCGAACGCGGGAGGGATCATGCGAACGCGAAGAGGAAAATTCCAGGTGGTCTTCAGCAAGGCATCGCGATGGAGAATCTTCACGATCGCGAAGAAAGATATCAGAAGCAGCAACTTCAGCAGTTCAAAATGGAAGAAAATGATTTGTAGCCCATCCCAAACACACCCGAGGCTCCCGGGATCGCGTCTAATCATGCATGCAAGTCATATAACCTAACACGAACTTGCTCGAAGTTTCAAATCACATAAAACAACATCGAAACGACGAATCAAACAAAAAATCAAGCTTATGAACTTCCCATTCTTCAAATATCGAATCTCATGCCGAAACCTATCAATTCAGCTCGGAATGACGCCAAATTTTGCAAACAAGTACAAAATGACATAACGGAGCTGCTTCAACTCTTGGAATCGCATTCCGACCCCGATATCACAAAAGTCAACTGTGGATCAAACTTCTTCCTTCCCCAAACTTCAACTTTTTCCAATTTTTGCCAAAATGGCTCAATTCACTCTACGGACCTCCAACTCTGAATCCGGATGCGCGCCTAAGTCCAAAATCACCGTACGAAGCTGTTGAGATTGTCGACGACCCATTCCGAGGTCGTTTACCCAAAAGTCCAATTCCGATCAACTTTTCACCGTTCAAACTTCCAAAACAAGGTTCCTTCTTCCAATTTGACTCTAAACCATCCGAAAGATGAATTCCACCATGCAGGCAAGTTGATACTCATATTCTGAAGCTATTCCAGACCTTATGCCGCTGAACGAAGCTTGATTTTCTCAAAATGACCGGTCAGGTCGTTACATCCTCCCCCTCTTAAAAGCAACGTTCGTCCTCGAACGTGCTAGATTCGCCTCGAAGTCCTCAATTCACTGAGTGCGCACTTCCAACATACACCCGCGGGTGATCCCACGTCACCCGATCCACTTAAGCCTGACGACACCATCTCAACTGAAATTTAACCTTTCTAGCAATACCAATAAGCCTTCAAGATAGAATTCTCACCTTCCATAAGTTTCCAAAAGACCCGATTCTAAATCCATATTCGGTATCAGTCTCAACCAGCTGCTTCAATTCATGCCACATACGCAGGGTACAACCACACAACATGACACACCACACATAGGCTCACAAGAACATTTCTGATAGCAATACTTGCCTGAGATCAGATACGTACGAACGAGAAGGTCTCATATTCAATAGGAACTCTTTTCAAACCTCCACAACACTGGCGATGATACAATAACCACGAAAACCATAGAAAAAAACACCCGAATAACCTCACCTCAGCTAACACCAACGGGCACACGCACCACAAGCTAAAACTCACGAAGCATAGAACGAAAATGACTGGATATGGGAAGGGAAACACATAAGGGAACTATCAAACAAGTCAAACTAGCACAAAATCTACAAAACGTCTAACAAGAAAGAATGAAAGTATACAAAAGACTCACAAGGATCTTATACTGATTTAACCCTCACCGTGGTACACAGCCCGGTCTCAACATATCAATTCACCTGAAATCACGAGGGTCCCGCCCTCAACACTGAATCACACGTAAGGCATACCTCAACCCATCTAGAGACTCACACTAGATCAATTCCGTCTACAACTCACAACACAGATTGGCTCCCACACCGGTGGAGCATAGAAATCACAGCTCGTAACCAAGAATACTCAGAAATCACATCAAACCTACCGAAACAGGCAACATGAATTTACTACTAGCCTCATAACTCTCGACAACAGCTAGAAACAGACGATAGATACGACTATCACTTATAGAAACTCCCAATAGGATAGTCACATAAACAGAGTACAAATCATGAAACGCACCCATAAGCGGAACAACAAATAAGGGTACTCACACCGATAAGCAGAACTGTGAGGAACTACAGATAGTGCCCCTCTATAACAAATCGAGTCTGTACCTGAATGACATTCAACTGGCGCACCGGCCTCAAGCCTACTATGTGAATACATCAACGAGTCGGGCCTCCCCCTCTTGGGCGCCCTCTACCTGCCTGAATACCTCGCTATGACACATCGGTCCGAAGTCTGGGACAATCTCTCACCATGTGGCTAGTATCCCCACACTCAAAGCACCCTCTGTTGACGGGGCGGTGGAAACTGTGCAATACGGGTACTCCGAGACCCATGAACACCTGAGTTACCATGCAAATCCTGAAGGGCGAGCTGGACTGGCTAACCCGCAAAATCTCTACCATGACGCACCCTGCCTCAAAAATATGGATCGGTATATCTCCCCGGTCTACGAGGCCTCCTCGCCTCCTCAGACTCTCTCTCCCGATCTCGTCTGCTCTCTCTCTCTCGTGACCCTTACTGCCCTTTCTCTCTCCAGCATGCATACCTTTTATCCTCCTAGCAATGTTCACCATCTGCTGGTATGGAATATCCATCTCCAACTCACGAGCCATACTGGATCTGATGTTGGGAATAAGCCCATCAATGAACCGGCGAACTTTCTCGCGAACAGTAGAAACCAAGGCTGAGGCATGTCTAGCCAAACTGGTGTAACGGACAACATACTCCAAGACGGTCATAGCACCCTGCCGCAAATGTTCAAACTCCGCGCGCCATGCATCCCTAAGGCTCTGAGGAACAAACTCTCTTAGGAACATATCTAAAAATTGGGTCCAAGTCAGTGAAGCTGCCTCGTTTGGGCTGTCTAACTCATAGGTGCGCCATCAATCATAGGCGGCTCCTCGAAGCTGGAAAGTAGTGAAAGAAACCCCGCTCGATCCAGATATACCCATAGTACGGAGAATGCGGCAACACTCATCAAGAAACCCCAAGGCATCTTCTGATGCTAATCCACTGAATACCGAAGGATTATACTTCTTGAACCTCTCTAGTCTCTTCTGCTCCTTCTCGGAAGCCGCTGCCATGCCCTCGGGCTGAATTGGTGCTGCAGGCGGCGCATGAATAATCTCAGGGACCTGCTCAACATGTGCTCGCTGCTTAGGAGTGCGGGCAGCGGGAGTTTGTGCTCCTCCCCCGGCCTGGGATGTGGCTGCAGCAAGGGGAAGAAACCCTGCTTGAGCCAAAGTGGTGTACATGCTTATGAATTGTGCCAAAGTCTCCTAAAGGGCTGGAGTAGTAGTAGGCGTGTCAAGTTCCTGGACTCCAGCTGGATCTACTGGTGGTACCTTGGTGGCCGCTCGCGCAGGGGCTCTCGCTGCACCACATACGCGTCCTCGAACTCTACCTTGGCCCCGACCTCCGACGGTTTCAGCAGGGGGCGCGGGTGCCTCATCACCTCGGGTAGTACGTGTCCTCACCATCTATGACAGAGTAGAAGACAGAGGTTTAGGATTGCAAATGTCAAAATCTTGCACGGCAGGGAAATCAAATGAAGGGGAATTTTCCTAACGTTTACATAGCCTCTCGCAGATAAGTACAGACGTCTCCATACCGATCCACGAGACTCTAATAAACCAGCTTGTGATATGTGACTCCTATGAACTTAGTGCTCTGATACTAACTTGTCACGACCACAGGTTGCCCTCGGTGAACATGTCATGACGGCACCTAGTCCCTACAACTAGGTAAGCCTAACAATGCGGAAGATAAACCATAATTGTGGAAGAAAATAATTAAAACTAAACTAGTAAAATAAATAGCGTTTAAGGTGCCGCTCGGCACATACAATAACAACTCTCGAGCTAACACAATTCCCCAAACCCGGAATCTCACAATCCACAAGCGAAGGGATACATAAGAGGCTCTAACTCAAGAATGTCTGAACAAAGGAAAAAAAATACTAAAAGGCTATACTTATTACAGAAGATAGAAAGTGACTCTTCAGTCTGCGGACGTAGTAGATATACGTTGAAGTCTCTATAGAAACGCCTCCTTCCAAGGCTGATAAAACTGAATGGTAGTACCTGTATCTGCACAACAAAAATGTGCAGAAGAGTAGCATAACCACACCACGGCAGTGCCCAGTAAGTATCAAGACTAACCTCAGTGGAGTAGTGACGAGGGACAGTCGAGACACCTACCTGTCAAATAAACAGTATAATCGTAGGTACAACGGAAATGATATATAAATATGTAAAGAATACACGAAGAGAACATTAATGCTACAATTCACCTTAAGGGATAAAGAACAGCAAGCAACAACGAGAAAATGATAAATGATAATACGTAATGTCGGCAAAACCACAATCCAAATCCTAAGGTCACAATAAAGTAAGAGGAAAATAAATTAATAACTCATAACCTACGATGATGTTCACATAAGGTCTTATTCAACTCTTTCCACAAGCTTACCAAATCTCGGACAAACTACAACTCACGAAACCCCAGCATCTGAAATCTAACACTTGGCATCATGTGCCCCATCAGTCTCACAGTCATGCTGACCACTAACTAGATAACAAGAGCCAATCTCACATATATGATGGATAAACGAGGGCGTACCTCCACCCATAGCAAAATCAGCGGAATTCACCTCTAATAGGCGTGTTCAACGACGTGTATGCTTGTGCAAGTGTTTTAACAAGAATTCTACCAACTAGTAACATAAAAAGGAGAACGAACCGCACGTACGATGTTTCCTGACAACTCCCAAGTGATAAGGCTCATACAGGTAAGCAACCCAGAATCACAATATTAAACAACATAGGAATGCCTCCACAGGCCGTCACAATTCTTTACAACCAACCCCTGACATAGCCCACCTTATTACGCCACGTGTGCAAACAATAATATAATAAGTTCTGCCTTATTCCACCACACGTGCATCATAATGTTCCCACTTTATTCCGCCACATGCGCAACCCACATATAAGCATATAAACATATCCCGCCTTATTACGCCGCATGTGCAATACATCAATAGCAACAATAGCACGGCAAAGACCTCGTGCAACTCCTCAACAACAACAGCACGCAGGACCTCGCGCATCACAATATCAACAACCGCACGGCAGAAACCTCGTGCATCATAATATCAATAACCGCACGGTAGAAACCTCGTGCACCGCCATCACAAGTACAACACAACAAATGACAATGTTTACAAGAACAACACAAGGAAATCAACTCAGGTGCCTCCGTTCACCAGGAGACGGTACAACTAGCTTACAAGGAGTAACCATAACAGAGAATACTAAGAGTAATAAGAACAATGCAACAAGGGAGAATAATATGAAACAAAAATTCCATAATACGTAGTTCAATAATAAGGAAGTTAACATGAATCAAATAATTTCAAATAAGGAATTGTCAACTAAACATAGGATATCTAACTTATTTTACAGTTGGACAAGTTACGAAGAATATACAATGATTTCAATTAAGGATGAGCAGAGGAAAGATAACTGTAACATCCATTAAGACCAATTAATTACATGAGAGATACTAATGATTTCCAAATAGAGACAAGCAATTACGAAAGATAACGCGACTATGGAAGGGTAGGGATTTTCAGTTAAACAAAGCAAGAGTCAAATAGGAAACAAGAATAAACCAAAAAGGGAAAATAATTTCCAAGTAAAACACATGTAGAGGTGAAACTAATAACAGGGAACTCAATCATATCAAAAACAATTTCATACTCAGTAATTACAAGGAGC
Source organism: Nicotiana paniculata (assembly GCA_005239505.1). NCBI lineage: Eukaryota > Viridiplantae > Streptophyta > Magnoliopsida > Solanales > Solanaceae > Nicotiana > Nicotiana paniculata. The sequence goes on along the minus strand of ML349933.1, from coordinate 69,356 downwards.
TAAGAACCTAATAAGGGCAAATTTTCCATAAATAAATCCGAGCACGCACTCGTCACCACGCGTACAAGGAATATAATCAAAAGAGCAGACTCAAATCTTAAGGGGAAGTCCCCCACACAAGGTTAGGCGAGATACTTACCTCGAACCGGCTCAAAATCAACTAGAAACCACGTTCTCGCCACGAGTACTCAACTCCAAATGGCCCAGATCTATTCAATCCAATTACATATCGTGAATAACATCTCAAGCAACTGATTCTATAATTTAATTCAAAGCTAAGACGCGAAATTAGGTAAAATGACCAAAATGCACCTCATGCCAACATCTCGGAATCGGGTGAAATTAACGTTTTCAAGAACCTCATACTCTCACGAGTCTAAACACATAAAAATCTCTCAAAACGGATGTAAAAAACCCAACCAAAACTCAAAAATTCGGTCTATGAAGTTTTACCCATTTTTCATTCAAAAATCCGAAATTAAGGAGGAATTAGTGATTAGATTAGTGGGTTTTAAGCATAAGGGAGTAGAGAATCGTTACCCAGTAGTTGCCCTCGAAAAACCTTTGAAATTTCTACCAAATCCGAGCTCCCAAGCTTGTGTTTTGATAAAAAAAAAGGCTAACCCTCGGTTTTGAAGTGTTTATAACTGCCCAGGCATTTAATGCATCGCGAATGCGGAAGTAGGCTCGCGTTCGCGAAGAAGAAAAAAAAGTGAAGGCTGGAAAAATTGCCTTTCGCGAACGCAAGGGGCATCACGCGAACGCGAAGGTCAGGGATGATGAAGCTACGCGAACGCGAACGTAACGCCTGGAACGCGAACGCGATGAATAAAAATGGCAAGGTCCAGGAGTTACCCTACGCGAACGCATGAGAGCTTACGCGAACGCGATGGGGAAGTAAGCTGGGCTTCACGAACGCGGGAGGGATCATGCGAACGCGAAGAGGAAAATTCCAGGTGGTCTTCAGCAAGGCATCGCGATCGCTGGAGAATCTTCGCGATTGCGAATAAGGATATCATAAGTAGCAATTTCAGCAGTTCAAAATGGAAGAAAATGATCCGTAGCCCATCCGAAACACACCCGAGGCTCCCGGGACCCCGTCTAATCACACATGCAAGTCATATAACCTAACACGGACTCGCTCGAAGTTTCAAATCACATAAAATAACATCGAAATGACGAATCAAACAAAAAATCAAGCTTATGAACTTCCCATTCTTCAAATATCGAATCTCATGCCGAAACCTATCAATTCAACTCGGAATGACGCCAAATTTTGCAGACAAGTCCAAAATGACATAACGGAGTTTCTCCAACTCTCGGAATCGCATTCCGACCCCGACCCCCAAACTTCAACTATTTCCAATTTTCGCCAAAATGCCTCAATTCACTCTACGGACCTCCAACTCTGAATCCGGACGCGGGCCTAAGTCCAAAATCACCATACGAAGCTGTTGAGATCATCCACGACCCATTCCGAGGTCGTTTACCCAAAAGTCCAATTCCGGTCAACTTTTCACCATTCAAACTTCCAAAACAAGGTTCCTTCTTCCAATTTGACTCTAAACCATCCGAAAGCCGAATTCCACCATGCACGCAAGTCGATACTCATATTTTGAAGCTATTCCATACCTTATGCCGCTGAACGGAGCTTGATTTTCTCAAAACGACCGGTCGGGTCATTACAAATTTCCAGAAATCCTTTGAAACAAGTATAATTTTAATATATCTCAGTAAAACTCTCAGTAAAATCAGTTTGAAAAAACAAAGTGAATCATAGTCAAAGACTCAGTAAAATCATCATAAATCTGCCCCTCGGGCCATAATCATTTCTCATAACAATTTTCCTCAGCACCTCACCATCACTCAGTATCAGCCCAGCGGGCAACCTCACAGTCAGTCAGTATCATCCCCGCGGGCATCACTCGCACTCAGTAGGTACCTGCGCTCATTGAGGGTGTGTACAAACTCCGGAGGGGCTCCTACAGCCCAAGCGCTATAACAAGCCACATCATGGCATAAATCACTCACAATATTGGCCCTCAGCCAGCCACATCATGGCATAAATCACTCACAATATTGGCCCTCGGCCTCCTTCAGTCAGACACTCTTAACATGCCACTTGGGCCATCATTATACCGGGTTCTCGACCCAAAATAGCATTTCATTTTTTTCAAGAAATAATATCATAATACTCTGAGTATCAAAACAATTATCAAAAAAATACTGAGTGAAAATCATAACATATCAAGTGAGGACAATAGTAAAAATAGCCCCCAAGGGGTAAACAGATCGGCACTAGGACCCAAACATGGCTTGCAGCCCAAATTATATCAAAGTATATCAATACTATTAAGCATAGGCTTTAAAATCGTGTTCGCAACTCAATAGTTGCCTAAAAAGTAATATATTTCCAAATTTCCAATCTTTGCATTTCCAAAATCCATGAAAGGATGCATAGTTCGGGGTTTCATACCCTGAGGACAGGATTTAAAGACATTACTCCTCAAACTAGCATGAAAAGCTATTCTGCAACCCACTTGCCTCTCGAATCAACTTCCCAGCGCTCCAAATCTATAAAGATCAGATCTTTATCATCAAATTATGCTAAAGGAATGAATTCCAATCGAAAAGTACCAATTTTAGCATAAAACCCGAATTTAGCCAAAACCCGACCCCCAGGCCCGCGTCTCGGAACCCAAATAATTTTATACAAAAATGTTCTTCATCATCTCATGAGTCTGTACATATAAAGAACGCTAAAATCGGAGTTGCTTTGACCCCTCAAATCGATTCCTAAAGGTCTTATAATCTTAAGCCCTAACCCCACCTTTTTCTACTGATTTTCATGGATTAAACACTGATATTTTGTTCCTTAATCACCTATAATCGAGTTTTAGGGTCCAAAATACTTACCTAAATGGAGAACGATGATTTCCCTCTTCAAAATCGCCTCCAAGCTCTATTCCCGTTCAAAAATGGTGAAAAGGGGGTTAATGGTCGCGGAGGGTTTATTTAAATACTGCCCAGTTGTTCCTTCACTGCGATCGCGGAAGAACTCACGGGATCGCGAAGAACAATTCCCCTAGGCCCTCAGAAGACTCTACGCGATCGCAGATCAAGCCATGTGATTGCGATTCAATAGAACCTCAACCCACACAATCGCAACCATACTCACGCGATCGCGAAGAACAGTTGACCCCGCTCCCCACGTGCCTAACTAACCCTACGCGATTGCACCAATGCTCACGCGATTGCACTGACCAACGCTACATACCTTCGTGATCGCACACCTTATCAGGCGATCGCGATTCACAAAATGGCCGGGCTCCAGATTACTCTACGCGATCGCGGATCAATCCACACGATCGCGATGAACAAGGTGCTGCTGCATTGACACCAGAAAAACAACAATTTTTTCTAAGGCTAAAATGCCCGTTAGCCACCCGAAATCAATCCCGAGCCCCTCGGGACCCCAACCAATTATACCAACATATCATATATGATCATTCAAACTTAGTTGCACTCCCGAAACACTAAAAATAACATCAAAACACCAAAATCACATCTAATTCAAGCCTAAGAACTTTGAAAATTTTAAAATCTACCAACGATGCCGAAACTATCAAAAACAACTCTGATTGAACCTAAAAGTTTGCAGACATATCCAAAATGACATTATGAATCTGTTCCAACTTCCAGAATTCCATTCCGACCCCGATAGCCTATTTTCCACTACCGATCGGAAATCACCAAAAACTAACTTTCGCCAATTAAAGCCTAATTCTACACCGGACATCATAAAAATATTCTGAACACACGAAGCTATACGAACCATAAAATCCGCATTACGAGGTCGTTTACCAATAAGTCAACTCTCAGTTGACTTTTCCAACTATAAGGTTATTTTTAAAGACTACGTGACTATTAGATTCTATGTAACAACCGACCGGGTCGTTACATCAGGCCAACTCCCTTTTGATTTCTCTAACCTCTTCTTCAAATTATTGATGATAATCTTATTTGTCGACTCAGCTTGTCCATTTGCCACAGGATGATAAGCTGAAGAGGTTATTCGTTTGATTTGCCAACTTTGAAAGAACTCTGTGATTTTTGAGCCTATAAACTGTGGGCCATTATCACACACGATTTCTTTTGGAACTCTAAACTGGCATATAATATTTCGCCAAATGAAATGTTTTACCTCCTTTTCTCGTACCTGTTTGAAAGCTCGTGCCTCTACCCATTTTGAAAATTAATCTGTTAACACTAATAAAAGTCGTACCTTTCCTTTAGCTTGTGGTAAAGGACCTACTATATCCATTCCCCACTTCATAAATGACCATGGTAAAATAACTGTAAGTAGTAGTTCTGCAGGATGATACATATTGTTGGCATATGGTTGACATTTATCACACTTGGCTACAAATTTTCTGCATCCTCTTCCATTTTGGGCCAGTAGTATCCTGCCCTGATTAATGTTTTAACTAAAGATTTGCCACCTACGTGATTTCCGTAATTTCCCTCATGTACTTTTTTCATCACGTATCCAATTTGATTGGGTCCAAGGCACCTTGCTAAAGGACCACCAAATATTTTTCGATATAAGTTCTCGCGAATTAGACAATAACGAGCAGCTTTTCGTCGAAGCACTTGAGATTCTTTCTTGCCTTCAGGTAAAATCCCGTACTGCAAAACTATAACAATCTCGTTTCTCCAATCCCAGGTTAAATTATTAAAGCTTACCTCATGTTTATCCTGGTCAAGTGTTGAATGAAATAAATGTACTAATAGCATTTTCTTCTCTCGTTACTTCTGCAACTGAAGCAAGGTTAGCCAACGCGTCCGCTTCTGCGTTTTCTTCCCTTGGTATTTGCACGATCTTCCATGATTGGAATTGCCTGGCAAGTTCTCATGCTTTTTCCAAGTATTGTTGAATTCGTGCTTCTATAGCAGTGTAAGTCCCCTGCATCTGATTGACTACCAGTTGAGAGTCACTTTTAATCACGATCTGCTCTATGGAAAGTTCTCATGCTAGTTCTAAACCTGCAATTACAGCTTCATACTCTGCTTCATTGTTAGTAATAGGGTAACATTTAATTTCTTGTCTTATACCTTCCTCTGAGGGTGGGGTTAAGACAATACCCAAACTGGCTCCTTTGACATTTGAAGAGCCATCAGTAAATCAAGTCCACGTACCTGGATTAGCTCCAGTAAAAATTTGTAATTCCTTTTCTACTTAGGAATTATTTTTGTATTAAAATCTGCTAAAACTTGAGACTTTATTGTTGTTTTAGGTTGATAAATAATGTCATATTCACTTAGTTCTATTGCCCACTTGGCTAATCTGCCTAACAATTCTTGTTTATGAAAAATATTCCTTAAAGGATATGCAGTTACTACGGAGATATGATGGCATTGAAAATATAGTCTCAATTTCCTAGCTGCCATGACTAATGCTAAAGCAAGTTTCTCTAGATGAGGATATCTAGCTTCAGCATCTAATAATAATTTACTAACATAATAAATAGGTGATTGTTTACCTTTGTCTTCTCTTACTAAAACTGCACTTACAGCTACTTCTACAACTACAAGATATACAAATAGTCTTTCTTTGTCCCTTGGTTTAGCCAGTAAGGGAGGATTTGATAAATATGCCTTCAAATATCTGAGGGCTTGTCGGGATTCATCAGTCCGTTCAAACTGATTTTGCTTCTTTAACACTGAAAATAATTTAAAGCTTTTCTCCGAAGATCTTGAAATAAATCTTCCCAGAGCTGCAATCCTACCTGTCAATTTTTATACCTCTTTTTTTCTTGTGAGTACATCAGGTATTTCCTCAATAGCTTTAATCTGTGCAGGATTTACTTCAATTCCTCTATTAGATACGAGAAAGCCTAAAAACATACCTGAAGCTACGCCAAAAGCGCACTTTTCTAGGTTCAGTTTCATATTATATCTACGGAGGATCTCGAAGGTGGTTGAAAGATCTTGAAAATGATCTTCCGCTTGGGTTGATTTGACCAACATATCATCAATGTATACTTCCATCGTCTTTGCCAAGTGTTCTTGGAACATCTTGGTCACCAACCTTTGATACGTGGCTCCAACATTTTTAAAGTCAAAAGGCATGACTTTGTAACAATAAGTCGCCCTGTTCGTAATAAATTAATTTTTGTCTTCGTTTAAGGTGTCCATTTTTATTTGATTATAACCGGAATACACATCTAAAAAAACTTAAAAGTTCGTGACCTGCGGTAGAATCAATCAATTGATCTATATACGGTAAAGGAAATGAATCCTTCGGGCATGCTTTATTTAAGTTAGTGTAATCTACACAAACTCTCCATTTACCGTTCTTTTTCAGAACTACCACAGTATTAGCTAACCAATTAGGATATTTTACCTCGTGTATTGAGTCGATCTTTAAGAGTTTCTGTACCTCTTCGTCGATCACTTGATTTTTGAATGATCCTTGCTTCCTCTTCTTTTGCTTGACAGGTACGAATGATGGATCTTCATTTAATTTATGAGTCATCACCTCCAGAGGTATACCTGTCATATATGAATGGGACCATGCAAAACAATACGCGTTAGCTTTTAAATATTCGATTAACTTACCTCTCTTTTCTGGGTTTAGCCTTTCTCCAATATGAATTATTCGATCTGGCCATTGTTCGAATAGTGGAAGAGCTTCGAGCTCCTCAATCGTTGTTTTAATGTTTTCATTCTCCTCTGGATCTTGAATTACATCTAGTCTGGAATTCACGTCTGTTTGTTTTGATACAATTCTGTTGAAATTTGATTTAACGCATCTTCCTCACTTACACCTATATCTTTTTGAATCGGCTGCATCACTGAGTTGATATTCCTTGAAGTTTGTTGATCTCCTCGAATCTGTTGATTCCCTATTTTGAAGGGAATTTGATAACCTGATGTAATGTAGATGGCACGGCATCCATATCATGTATCCATTGCCTCCCAAGAATCACATTATAGGTCATGTCCTTGTCTATCACTTGAAATTTCGTTTCTTTGATGAGCCCTTCTATGTATGTTCTTAGCTCGATCTTACCCTTTGTAGTAACGGTTGAGTTATCAAACCCATATAAGGAACGTGCTTTTGGAACTACGTGGTCGCCCATCAGTATTTCGTTCACCATTCGCAATAGAATGATATTGACAGAGCTACCTGGATCAATCAAAACGCGTTTTACATTAGTATCATGTATAAGTAAAGATATTACCAGTGCATCATTATGGGGAACCATCAATCTATCACCATATGCACCATCAAATGTTATCTTGTCGTCCTCCAAAGTTTGGCGAGTTCGCTTCCCGTGAGTTATTGTGAACTTCGACGTTTTTCTTGCAGTTGCATAGGTTACGCTGTTAACTTCTTCTCCTTCACTTATCACATTTGTTGTTCTCTTTGTAGACGGAGGTTTCGGGGGATCTTGTATATTTTTCATGTAAGCTTATTTGCCTTTCTCGCTGAACAATTCTGTCAAATCGCTCTGCTTCAACAAATGTTCCACCTCACCTTGTAATAATTTACAGTCTGATGTTCTATGGCCATGATCATTGTGGAACTCGTACCAGAAATCTGGGTTTCTTCTATTTGGATTTGATATTTTTTCTTTGGGCCATCGTACCTTATCCCCCATGCTCCTTAAAACAAAGACCAACTCGGAAGTACTCACGTTAATGTTGTAGTCTCCAATCCTTGTATTTGCATTGGTATCTTTATTACGTTCATCTCGATCTCTTCTGAATCTCGATGATGACGAACATGAATCTCTGTTGGTGAATCTGTGGTCAGCCCGCATGTTTCTGGATTTGGAACGAGCCTCTCGCCCATAAGGTCCCATATAAGGCTCGTACCTATTTTTATCGGACCTCGTCTCAGATTCTGACCGTCTCGAGACAGTTTTTTCATCAACCCTTGATTGAGCTACGATATCTTCTTTGACCCGCAACTTGGTATTGTACCTATTATAGACATCATTGCACGTCGTGGTAGGGAACTCTCGTATGCTATCTTTAAGCCTCCCTATAGCTTCTGAACTTTTTTCGTTTAGATTGCTTGCAAATTCCATGGCCGCCTAATTGTCAGGTACCCTTGGTAGCCACATTCTTTCACGTTGGAATCTGTCAACAAATTCTCGAAGCAATTCTACATATCCTTGCTTTACTTTAACTATATCCTCCATTCTTTTTTCAACTTTTTGGGCACCCGAGTGTGCTTTTATAAATAGATATGCAAGCTCAGCAAAAGAGTCAATAGAATTTTAAGGTAAAAGAGAGTACCATGTTAGTGCTCCCTTTGTGAGTGTTTCCCCAAACTTTTTGACCATCACAGATTCGATCTCCTGCTTGGTTAAATCATTGCCTTTTACTCCCGTGGTGAATGCAGTGACGTGGATTAGTTGTTCCATCATATTTTGGGATGTCAGGCATTTTGAACTTCTTGAGAATTGGTAATGGAGTTGCGCTTGGTTTCCACGGTTGTTGCGAATACTTGTCGATATCAACTTCTTTGATCACAAGTGGTACGTCGGGTATTTGCTCGATACGGTCATTTTGTTCTTTCACCTGTTTCTGCAAGGTTAGTAATAAAGTCTGTAAATCAGAACTATTAGGCGTACCTGGTCTCCCATCACATAACTCGTTGAGAGTTCCCCCGCTTCCAGAATTAGCCAACCCTGATCGTGGAATTTCCACAGTTGCAGTATTGTTTGGCAGAGGAGTGGGTGGCGCAGCTGATAGTCCCCTCACGAAATCCTGGAGAGCATCATTCACATACTCAACTATTAACTGCTTCACAACATCATGCTCGACAGTTTGTTCATTTCCATGTTCATTGTTGTGAGTAGTGGATCTTGCAGGTGATACTTCTCGTGAAGTGCGTGGGGTTCCTTGAGGTGATGGAACTGGAGTTCTTTCCACCTGTTGGTTGTTGTCATTGACATTCGACATGACTTAGTTGAGAGAGAGAGATTTGGAAAGAAAGAGAAGATTATCAGTTCCCGGTAATGGAACCAATTTGTTTAACCAAAGAATTAGATTCTTAGTCAAAGCCTATTTTTAGAAGTACTCGGGCTACTGATAACCAAGAAATTCCATATTTCTCTCAATTGCAAGAAAGGAAATTAGAATAAGAAATAGCAAAGTAATTGATAGAAAACAAAAGAAAGTAAGTATATTCCAATAATAATCAGAATGTGTCTCTACAAGTGAATTTTTCTTCCCTTATATAGAAGTCTATAAGAACAACGTTTTTTCTCCTTTAAGACCGAATCATTATGAGCATTAATGATATTAATGAGACGTTATAATTGGTAATCACAACTGTTCATGAAGATTTTGTAATGTTTGTAGTCATTCACGCTCATTAATTTTCGATTCATGAACCTTCCTTTTTTACTGTCTTGATTCATTCCACTGGTGCCTCTTTCAACTCGTGGGTAATTCACTCGTATTTGTTACGACTCGTGCCTCTTTTAATGCATCATTCCAGCTGTCGCTTTCTCGATGGTCCACGTGTCTTGCCACATCATCCTCATACTTAATTCTACGTGTAATATCTATTTCCACTAATACAAAGTGATAACTACTTTTCCGCCAAAACCTGTACTAACTTTCTAAATCCTAATTGCTAATTTTTGTATCAACCTGTACTAACTTTCTAAATCATAATATTCATTTACATGTGCTTATGATTCTTTGCAATTACCCTAGAAAATCAAGTAAAGCTCAAGTGTCCTCTGCATGATTTTCTTGTCCTATAATCTTCAAGTAGATGTTCGACAAATCTATCCTAAAAAGGTTACTATTCCTAAAAGTGTCCTCTACATGCTTTTCTTGTCCTACTATTAGAGATAATATTGTAGTTTTTGGAAAAGACTCTCGATATATTTCGTGTAACATCACATAATATAAAATATTTAAAATCCTCTCTCAATTGACTACCAATATTAGTCCCAAGAACAATATATATATATATATATATATATATATATATATATATATATATATATATATATATATATAAAAGACACATGAAAAGAAAGAGAAATATTTATCATTGAGAAAATTTATATTCTTACCAACTTTGAATTTTGTTCAACAAAAAACAATGAAAAAGGACTTGTGCCTGCTTTTGACCGAAGACAGTAAAAAATTTATCATGAACACTTTTCAAAACTTGACGAAGAAGACAAATTAAGAAAGTAAAATAATGTGGGTGTATTTGTTCTTGTATAAGTATGGAAAAGGAAACCTAACCTAAAAAGGTATCTTTACCAAAGATGACTATTGATATTCCCTAAAATATGCTAACGGTACATCAATGATGAAGACGTTCTTTTTCATTTTTCGTAAAACAATTGTACTTTTTACATTACATAGTCAATTTTCTTTAAAAATAAATAAATAAATTATATACTACCAAAAAGTTGGGTCTCCAAATTTATGGGGCCTAAAGCCCTTAGCCTTAGGAGCTTTGGGCTTCAGCCGACTCTGCAATAATATTTATTTCCTGGTTCACCATCGTTATAACGAGTTACATGTAGGTTGCAACGGCCTTTCCAGTGACTTGATTGTCTAATTATTTTTGTCAATGGTGTATAAATAATTATTTTTGGTTCGTTCGAGTATCTTTTCCCTGATGACCTGGTTCAACTGGGTAGGTATTTGTCAATCTTAAAATCTATGCAATGACTTGGGTCAACTAATTCCCCCTTTTTGATGATGACAAACTCTGTGCTCAACCCTGTATAAACTTTAAACATTTTGTATGGTTTTAAGCATTTATCATGGAGAGACCAAGTTCATTAGGTTATAAATATCACAACTTTTTGAAATTTTGAAAAAGCACATATCTTCCCCTTTTGGCATCATCGAAAAGTTGCAAAATGATAAATTTACCAGAGTTGTTAACAGTTACTCATGGCCATTGAGGCAACTGCAGGTGCAAAACATGATTAATCATCAAAGGAAATCAATAAATGTAAGCTATGTAAGAAACTGAGACAAGTCAATAACCAAAACAACATAATTCATTGATTAGAACGTTAACAATAATTACAACACTGGAAAAAGTTACAAATATAATAATTGATCCAAATATATAATTTATTATCAAAAGAAAAAATTACAACACTTGGAGCAGATGTCATTTCACACTAAATTACAAACTAATGACAAATTAACAAACAAAAAAGTTACTGTAAGAACAAAAAAGGGTACGAAGACCTATTTAATTTTCTGAAATCATCAGAATCAACAGAAATCGCCATTGATTTGCCAGATTCATTTTCTTGAAGAGAAATTTTAGGAAAACAGTTAGGTAACAAATCATGATTTTTTTTTATATATTTTAAATTCATGAAAGTTGAGTCAAAAGGTAAAAACATCCTAGTTGCAGATGACGAGATCAAAGACAAACCAGCTGCTCTAAAATCAAGCATACCATTTATCAGCTGACCACGGAGGGGACCTCGCCGGCAATCTCGAAACTCGGCTGAAACTTGTGCTTTTATTTGCTATTTAACAGCTGATTTTTGCTGCTTTCTTGGCTGAGAAAGGGATGGTTTTCGAGCTGGTTTTTGATTCTCGAGGAAGAAGGGAATAATGGGGTCGCTGGGTTGATGGAATTTTTGGGTGAGGTGGCTGAAGTTTTTTGTGAAAAGAGTCTCGAGATAAAGCCGATATCGAAGCAAGTTCGGGCTCACAGAATATGAAGACTAAGGGGTCGAGATCAGGCTAAATCGATACCACAGTAACAGAATCATGGGATATTCGCAATCGACCACCGATCCCGACAAGAATTTCGGAACTGGCAGACCAATAAACGGTTATTGATATCAATCATGTTTTTTACTTCCGAAATTAGAGTTATACCTTATTTAGGATTCCTCTACTATATAAAGATGAAACATGTTCATTTGTAAGATATGCATTATCATTTTTATCATCATACGCAATTACCACTTACGCCATTACTGAGAAATACAAAGCACTCTGCTTTTTTATTCGCTCTTAACTCTTTATAGTTCTTATTATCCATATTATTATTGATGCTCTTATTGTTATTGGCACTTGATCTCGAGCCTAATCCAGACCGGGGTCGATAACTCGCTATTACACTGGTTTGATTCATTTTAATTGTTTATTCCATTTACTTATTTAGCTATTTATCAATTGTCATTGAACTAGATCACATATCCTTATAACCACATTACAAGTTTAATTGTTACTCGTATTTCAAGGTAAACAGTTTGGCGTCCACCGTGGGGCTAAGGATAATTGTTATTATTCAGTGCTAATCTCGATATAACACACTATTTTACATTTGTCTCTTGTCAAGAATTTAATTTTCAGGTTAAGATCATGTCAAACTCACAAAACAAAACTACACATGGCGACAACGGTCTCGGACTCCACGTAGAAAACGAGAATGTTATCGCCCCAGGAATCGAGGTGCCACAGGATGACCTCGGGGGAGCACCACCCGTCAATCCAGTTGACGTCAGTTCTCATGTTGCCTTGAATGCAGATTTGGGCACATACCCCAAGGAAAGTGTACGCAGAGAAGGTCGAACTGACGGTCGAGGAACGCAAGGCAAGGGAGACGAAGGTGTCAGTCTCCAAGTTATATTTGAAATGCTGCAAGCCCAACAGAACGCCATTGCCCAGTTGCAAAATCAGCACGTGGCTCCAAATAGGGTCGAACAAGAGGCTACTCTCCATACCGAGCCAGCGCCTGAAATATCGAGTGATAATATTTCGACAACCGACCCTGCTATAATGAGGATGCTTGAGGAGCTTACTAAGAGAATAGAATCGGGAGAAAATAAAATCGAGGCCATCGACAAGAAGGTGGAAACCTATAACTCTCGAGTTGGTCAGATTCTGGGGGCACCACCGATCCTAAAGGGAATGGACTCCAAAAAGTTTGTGCAAAAACCATTCCCTCCAAGTGCGGCTCCGAAGCCCATACCAAAGAAGTTCAGGATGCCCGATATACCAAAATACAATGGGACCTCGGACCCCAATGAGCACGTCACCTCTTATACTTGTGCTATCAAAGGAAATGATTTGGAAGATGATGAAATGGAGTCAGTATTTCTGAAGAAATTCGGGGAGACCCTGTCGAAGGGGGGTATGATTTGGTATCACAAATTGCCACCGAACTCTATTGATTCGTTCGCCATTTTGGCAGATTCATTTGTAAAGGCACACGCTGGAGCTATAAATGTTGCAACGAGAAAATTGAACCTCTTCAAGGTGAAGCCGAGGGATAACGAGATGCTAAGAGAGTTCGTATCTCGATTCTAAATGGAACGTATGGAGTTGCTGCCGGTTACCGACGATTGAGTTGTTCAGGCTTTCACCCAGGGATTAAACGAGCGGAGTTCGATCGCATCACGCCAACCAAAACAGAATTTGATAGAGTACCCGGCTATGACATAGGCAGATGTTCACAAGCGATATCAATCAAAAATTAGAGTCGAGGACGATCAACTGGGAGCCCCCTCGGGTTCAGTGCATCCTAATCGATCGACAAGTAAAAACCAAACAGATTTTGATAAAGAATCAAGGCCAAATAAAGATCGGTATAAGCCATATGTTCCAGATAGAAGGAATAACCATCTGGGACGTCATTCTGCCTGGAACGATTGGAGGGGTGACCGAGGACAGAATTCTCGGGGACTCATGAGCAAAACTAGATTCGACAAATATGCAGATCCCACAAAAGCAACCCGATTATCAGAGTACAATTTCAATGTCGATGCCTCGGGTATCGTATCGTCCATAGGAAGGATTAAGGACACTAGGTGGCCTAGACCTATACAAACCAATCCATCTCAAAGGAACCCAAACCTGATGTGTAAGTACCATGGCACACATGGCCATAGGACCGAAGACTGCAGACAGTTGAGAGAGGAAGTAGCTCGACTATTCAACGAAGGTCACCTCCGAGAATTCCTCAGTGATAGAGACAAAAATCACTTTAGGGAAAGAGACACCAACAGAAAGAACGAGCAAGAATAACCTCATCATGTTATCCACATGATCGTCGGTGGGGTCGACGTCCCACAAGGACCTATATTCAAACGCACCAAAGTATCGATCACAAGGGAGAAATGGACTCGAGACTATGTTCCCGAAGACACTCTCTCGTTCAATGACGAAGAAGCAGAAGGAATCTCACAACCGCATAATGACGCGCTGGTAATTTCTATTTTGCTAAATAAAATTCAAGTTAAATGTGTTCTCGTGGATCCAGGTAGCTCAACAAACATAATCAGATCGAGGTTCGTATAGAAGCTCGGCGTGCTAGACCAGATTGTGCCTTCATCACGAGTCCTAAACGGCTTCAACATGGAGAGTGAAACAACAAAGGGAGAAATAATCTTGCTAGTAAACGTGGCCAGGACCATCCAAGACACAAAATTTCATGTCATCGAAGGTGACATAAGGTACAATGCACTGCTCGGAAGGCCATGGATCCACAACATAAGAGAGGTACCATCGACCCTTCACCAAATGATAAAGTTCCCAACAGTGGATGGCGTGAAAACAGTTTATGGGGAACAACACTTTGCAAAGGAAATATTTGTAGTAAACGAGGTGACGCCGATTCCAGTACCTTCGATCTCAGAAAAGTTGAGCGCCAAAGATAAGCAAGCGGCCAAATAGCAATCATTGTCCCCAGCCTCGACTGAATCAGATAAACAAGTAATCAAAGAAGATGAAGAAGATCTTCTCACTCCTCGAACTTTTGTCGTTCCCGAAGAATCAGATGCAACCAAATCAACGGTCGAAGAACTAGAACATGTGATACTCACCGAGTATCTACCCGAACGAAAGGTATACCTAGGAACGGGGTTAACGCCCGAACTCAGGAAAAAACTCATCTAATTTCTTATTGATAACATGGATTGCTTTGCCTGGTCCCATTTAGACATGACATGAATACCATCCGGAGCACAACTCATCAGTTGAGCTTGGATCCCAAGTTCAGACCGATAAAGAAAAAGAGAAGGCCTCAGTTCGAGGTGAAGCACACCTTCATAAAGGAAGAGGTAACTAAACTTCTTAAAATAGGGTCCATTCGGGAAGTCAAATATCCCGAGTGGTTAGCCAACGTATTCGTGGTCCCCAAAAAGAGGAACAAATGTAGAATGTGTGTAGATCATAAGGACCTGAATAAAGCATGTTCGAAAGACTCTTTTCCTTTTCCTAACATTGATCGAATGATCGATACTACGACTGGCCATGAGATACTTACTTTTCTCAACGCCTATTCTGGGTACAACCAAATCCAGATGGACCCAGAATACTAGGAAAAAACTTATTTTATCACTAAGTATGGAACTTACTGTTATAATGTAAGTGGAGTATTAGTTTGAGAAGAACAAGGTACGCAGTTTCTAGTTTACTACGTGAGTCAGACCTTAGGAGATGTTGAAACAAGGTATCCACACCTAGAAATATTGGCACTTGGATTAATAAGCGCATCTAGAAAACTAAAGCCATATTTTCGGTGTCATTCTACATGTGTTATTACCACGTATCCCCTTTGAAATATATTGCACAAGCCCGAGTTATCGGGCCGATTGACCAAATGGGCCATTGAACTTGGCGGGTACGATATTGAATATCAACCCCGAACGGACATCAAGTCTCAAATATTAGCAGAATTAGTGGTAGACTTTTCGCTAACCCTCGTACTCGAAGTAGAAAAGGAACTTCTGCTGAAAATCGGGTGCATCATCGAGGGTATGGACCCTCTTCACGGACGGAGCCTCGAACGTGAAAGGGTTCGGGCTTGGTATTGTTTTGAAATCGCCTACGGGCAATGTTATTAGACAATTGATTAAACTTGCCAAGCTGTATAACAACGAGGCCCAGTACGAGGCTATAATTGCAGGTTTCGAACTAGCTAAAAGCTTGGGAGAGGAAGTCATCAAAGCTAAATATGACTCCCTACTGGTAGTTAACCAGGTAAACGGAACCTTTGAAGTTCGAGAGGACAGGATGCAGAGGTACTTAGACAAATTACAGGTCACCTTACATCGCTTCAAGGAATGGACCCTACAGCATGTACCTCGAGAACAAAATACCGAGGCCGATGCACTTGCCAACTTGGGATCGTCGGTCGACGAAGATGAAATCAGCTCGGGGACTGTCGTCCACCTCTCGAGGTTTGTAATCGAGGAAGGACAAGCCAAAATCAATACCACAAGCTTAATCTGGGATTGGAGGAACAAATACATCAAATATTTGAAGAACGGGAAGCTGCCATCGAATCCCAAGGAATCGAGGACCTTACGAACTAAAGCCGCTCAGTTCACATTAGACGAGGACGGAACATTATACAGAACGACGATCGATGGCCCATTGGCAGTATGCTTGGGTCCAGGAGATACTGACTATGTTTTGCGAGAAATCCACAAAGGCCCTTACGGGAACCATTCTGGCGCCGAGTCACTAGTTCGAAAGGTCGTCAGAGTAGGATACTATTGGGATAGCATGGAGAAAGATTCTAAGAAGTTCGTTCGAAGATGTGCCAAATGTCAAAGGTTTGCACCAATGATTCACCAGTCCAGTGAATTCACTCGCTCCTATCCCCATGGTCATTCATGAAATAGGGAATGGACATCGTCGGTCCTCTACCATCATCCCCAGGTAAAGCTAAATTCATATTATTTATGACTGACTCTTTCTCTAAATGGGTTGAAGACAGGTCTTCGAGAAAGTCAGAGAAAAATAAGTGATCTACTTCATATGGGATCACATTGCATGTCGATTCGGGATACCCACAGAGATAGTATGTGATAATGGAAAAAAGTTCATCGGCAATAAAGTAACGAAATTCCTCAAAGATCACAAATTAAATAGGATACTATCGACGCCATATCACCCTAGTGGAAACGGACATGCCAAATCAACAAATAAAACCATCATCCAAAACTTGAAGAAAAGGATAAACGAAGCCAAAGGAAAGTGGAGAGAAAAATTGCCCGAGGTTTTATGGGCATATCATACGACATCGAAGTCCAGTACCAGAGCAACTCCATTTTCTTTAGTCTATGGCTTTGAAACCTTAATACATGTCGAAGTCGGAGAGCCCAGTGCCAGGTTTCAGCATGCAACTAAAGAATCAAACCACGAGGCAATGAATACCAGCCTCGAATTATTAGATGAAAGACGAGAAGCGGCACGCGTTCGAATGGCCGCGCAAAAGCAACGAATCGAGAGGTATTACAAAAGAAGAACCAATCTTCGACACTTCAAAGTTGGGGACTTGGTCTTAAGGAAAATCACCTTCAATACTCGAGACCCTAACGAAGGGAAACTCGGTCCTGACTGGGAAGGACCCTCAAATCCTCGACATAGTCAGGAAAGGATCGTACAAGCTTGGAACAATGGATGGCGAGCCATTGTCGAATAATTGGAACGTATCACTCCTCAAATGATATTATTGTTAAGGTATGGATTTCTCCTTTTTCATTTACTTAAATATTCGAAACTAACTTGTTGCAGGTATCCGGTCCAAGAAATTGAGACCTCAGGTTGTAAAGTACGCATTGCACTATTTTTCCCTTATATCGGTTTTTATCCCAAATGGGTTTTTCTAGCAAGGTTTTTAACGAGGCAACAACTATGTGCTACCTGGGGATAATTCAACAGTATACAAGGCTTCTTTGCAATCAACCTCGAATGGGGCATCACCCTCGGATGTTATGTAAATTGGTCTCAACAGGAAGAATTTTGCAATGGGCCAAACGGTCGAATGAACAGTGTCCATATAGATTAGCCGAGTCCCGACAATAAAACATGTACACATGTATAAATAATACAAAGAAACGCCCTCTTTTTTCTCAAACATCTCGTGTTTGAAGTAGAATTTCTATTATACGAGTCATGTACTTATGATCTATTGTGCAAAACTAACACTTGTGAAAAATGACCCAAGGGCCAAGTGAAAGCATACCTCGAACACTCGGGGACTACCTACTCGATCTATCTAAGTTCGAAATCATAAGACCTCAAAGAGGCACCCCTCGATATATCAGCCAAGGCCATCGCACTCGGGGACTAACATTTCGAACAACTTCGAAATGTTATCGGGAAACAAGTCCAAGAGACATACCCGAAGGCTACGGCCATATTAAAGACTACAGTCATATAAAAAGGCTATGATGCGGCTCGAAGACGTCCGACTTCTGCCATAAACTAAAGGCCTTCAAATACTTTGAAAACCCAGTTAAATAAGGCTACCTTCGGCAAAGCAAATAAAAGAGGGCTTTGATAAAATCAGCCCTCAAAATATTTAAAGGCCTTAATAATATCAGCCTTCGAAAAAGCCTCAAGAGGTATTAAATTATCTTAACACAAACGAGTTAAAGAAAAAATTGGGCTCCAATCGCTGAACCCTCGAAAAATCCAACGGGTACAAAAAATACATGCTAAGGCATAAAGAAAATTTCACTAAGTCTTTTAGCCGAAAAGAGGGAAAATTATAGCCATTTTTAGAGGCCAAATTGGCCCAACTTAAAGAGCCTAAGGGCCGACCTAAAAGAGCCTAAGGGCCGATTTAAAGAGCCTAATGGCCAATATAAAAGATCCTAAGGGCCGATATAATAAGCCAAAGGACGATAAAATTATAGTTCGAGACCTCGCTCTCACTCAATTCGAACCCAAGGGTTCGGTTATCACGAGCTTAAACAAACAATTAACTACAGCTCGAAGATTCACATAAAAGGTATAGCGGTGAGCTCGAAAACTTAACAATAATTGATAAAAACCTAATGGTATACCCTATCCTATAAAACTATTCGAGCTTGTTTATTTGAGATAACTTATCTACCAATTAGAAACGATCCATCCCCGAGACGAGTTCTCAAATGAGTTTCGTACTCGGGGACTTGCCCTCGGAAAAATGAAAAACCTAAGGGTTTATTTCGATCACGAGTTGAACTAAAACAATGAGGACTTTTCAACGAAGGCAGTTAAACATACAAAGGCATGAAGAAAAACTTATGAAGGCATCAAAGAAATTTTTTTCATTATATCAAAAAATATATGTACAATTGGGCCAACCAAGGCCTTACAAAAGAAAAAGAAAAAGAAGTTACAATCTAGTTATGATCGGGACTAGCCCCATCAATACCGGCCTTTCCCTGAGCAACTTCTTCGTATGCATCTTCTTCAGCAACCTCACCTCCATCTTCTCCACTACCGGACCCACTATCATCATCATCATCATCATTGGAAGAGACGAGCTGCCTAGATTCGGTCTTGAGCTCTTTGGCCCGATCAATTTCCTCGGAGAGGTCAAAACCTCGAGCATGAATTTCCTCGAGGGTTCCGCTCTGGGATTGGCATTTCACCAAATCACTACGCCACTGCTCCCAGTTGGAAGCCTCCCTTAGTTGAGTTTGGACAGCTACGACATCAGCACGGTAAATTGCTATGGACTTTTCCGCCTTAACCCTAGTCTTTTCAATTTCGGCCTTGGCCTCGGTAAGCCCGGCTTTGATTTCATCGACCCTCTTAGCCTAAGCCGAACCTTTTTCTTTAAGGTCTTGTAGTTGGGCCTCTACCAAAGATAGTTTGGTCAAAGATGCCTACTTTTCAGCGGCAAGGTGGTCCATCCCAGCTTTCCACCGATCGCAGTCGATCTTAACCTGATCAACCTCTGCCCAAAGCAAACCGATCTTCTCCACCTTCTGATGCAACTGAGATATTGAGGTATTAACTTCCACAGTAAATTCGATCCATACTGACTCAAAAAGACGGTACCTGCTTGTCCAACTAGGCCTCCTCTTCATGAGCCTTGGCCAGGTCCGCTTGAAGGTCCTTTATGACCTCGTCCTTTTGGCCACAAAGAATCTTTAGAGAATTCCTCTCTTCCGAGACCCTTTGAATATCGGCTTTGCACTGACTAAGGTCAGCACGGAATTTGGCAAAAGCCTATACAAAGAAAAAGAACACAAGTTAGAAAGAATAACCTCGGAAAAAAGGCAAAGAGAAATAACTAGAAAGCAACAGGCACTCGCCTTGGAAAAGAGCTGCTGAGTTTCAACCATGAGGATCGAAGCGTCAGTAATATCGGAGGCATCATCGACCCCCACGAAGCAATCCCGAAAAGGATCTCCAGCGCTAGAGCCTCCGCCAATCTCGGGGGTCTTCAACCTTTGGGCATCCCTTATTGCCTCTTCAGAAAAGGCCAGCATTGAAGGCGTTTGACCTATTGTCATGGACCCGAGTGAATCGCTCGGGGCGCTTTGTCCGATCCTCCTGATTTCTGAATCGGCATCGCCCGATGTAGAAGTTGATGATCGAGAGACCGTCTTGACCTTAGGAGACTTGGGGTTCACCCTCGAACTCTTATTCAAAGCCTCTTCTTGCGAGGCTCCATTATAGCAGGTGGTAGCTTGGAATGCGAATCAACTTCGGTGGCCTTTCTGGGGCGAGCTATCAGTGCCGGGGTGCCTTCTTCTTCCTCATCTTGGTCCCTCAACTTTTGGACCGCATTCGCCGAGAGTCAGGCTATTTTTCTCCTCACCCTTCGAGGTTTGGGGGCCTCGGATTGTGATCTTTCCTTTTCGTCCTTTTCCGGCCTCAAAATCGAGGACTTAGCTTCGCCGCTTTCGCTCGAAGTCCTCATAATGGCATCTTTGGTCAGGCCTACATAAATGGGAAATTAGTAATGGAGAAAATGGGTAATTTCTTCAGAATACGTAATAAAAGAACTTACCATGGTTCTTGACCTCCCACCTGCCTCTAGCCAAATTCCTCCACACTCGCTCAACACGAGTCAAAGCAGAGGCAAGATTTTGGATCCAGTCCTCGAAATTGGGCACTGCCTTGGGCATCTAAGGGATAGCTGCATGATTAAAGGGAAATGTTAGGAAAAATCAAGGAAACACAGAATCAAAGAGCGAAAAGTCACTTACGCTTGGATTTCCACTCCTCCGGGAACAACATCTTTTCCTTCGGTATTATGTCATAAGTCCTCACCCGTATGAATCAAACCATCTAGCCTCGATCTTTTTCTTTGTTGATGTTCAAGAAAAGGGCTTTGTTTTCTCGACAGTTAAGTCTGATTAGCCTTCAATAGAGTTGAGGCCTGTATAACCGAGTTGGTCCAATGTGAACTCCAACCCCCAGCCTTGTTAGAGTAGAAGCACAGCATGATCACTGTGCGCCAAGGGGAGGGGTGGAGCTGACCGAGGGTGACCTTGTACCTCTTGCAGAAGTCAAAGATCAATGGGTCGACGGGACCCACCGTGAAGGGGTAACTGTAAACACTCAAGAATCCTTTTACATGTGTGGTGATGCCCTCTTCAGGTGTAGGAATACACACCACCACCTCTGGACCCCATTTGCAGTCCTTCTTTAGGGCATCGACATGGTCCTCGGAAATCGAACACATGTACATCGACACATGTTCGCATCGGCCTGGTACCGATGATGGGTTATCAACTTTCAAAATCGGTTTTGAGGACACATGGAACAGGAACGTATTCGTGGAGGGATAGTTCTATCGGCGTTTTATCATCGGCCAGCCGAGATGAGGAAGATGTAGCTTTCTCTTTTTTCGGCACTATTTTAGAGGTCTTAGCCATGGATATAAGTGGGAAAAGCATAAAGTTGGGGAAAAATTGGCGGAGATTTGAAGAACGCAAGAAAAGTTTGAAGGTTGAAAGATTTAATCAAGCAAAGGTGAAGTTTAAAGCAAAGTAAAGTTTCAAATCAATTGGAGAGGTAGTATTTATAGATTTCAAACGATGATTCGGTATCACTAGTGGTTGACCGACGACTGACATGCATTGATGATGTTTTGGGAACCGAACCGACGGGACATTTCAGTCACATCCATCGCTTACGTCCTGAGGATGACATCATGGTCGAGGTATCGAAGAATCGGGGCTCAAACTGTTTTTGATCATTTTATTCTAAGAAACGCGGTGACTATCTGTATACGGTACGAATCGAGGATACCCGATTATATGGGTTCGAGGATATATCTCGAGAATGAGCTGATATCTAAGCAAGTTCGGGATCAGATAATATGAAAACTAAGGGGTCGAGATCAGGCTAAATCGACACCACAGTAACAGAATCACGGAATATTCGCAATCGACCACCGATCTCGGCGAGAATCTCGGAACTGGCAGACCCATAAATGGTTATTGATATCAATCATGTTTTTTACTTTCGAAATTAGAGTTATATCTTATTTAGGATACCTCTACTATATAAAGAAGAACCCTGTTCATTTGTAAGATATACATTATCATTTTTATCATCATACGCACTTAACACTTACGCCATTACTGAGAAATACAAAGCACTCTTCTCTTTTATCCGCTCTTAACTCTTTATAGTTCTTATTGTCCATATTATTATTGTTGCTCTTATTGTTCTTGGAACTTGATCTCGAGCCTAATTCAGATGGGGGTCGATAACTCGCGATTAAACTGGTTTGATCCATTTTAATTGTTTAATCTCTTTACTTATTTAGCTATTTATCAATTGGCATTGAATTAGATCACATATCCTTATAACTACATTACAACTTTAATTGTTACTCGTATTTTGAGGTAAACACGTTGTTAAGAGATGGAGGTAGCTGGGTAATGGTTGAAGCTCCTTTCCTCGATGATCTCTCTTTGAGGGGGGGGGGGAGTGACTGCCGTTTTTATTTTTTTGAAAATGAGGGCGAGAGATCTATTTTTGTTCCCATGAGAAAGAGAGATGATATTAGGGTTTTGTTAGGGGGAAATCTGATGGGTTTTTGACTATTGGGCTCAAATTTGTCCTAATTTGGGTTATGACTTGGACATTTGAACAAAGCAAGACTTTAGGGGCATTTGTATCTATATACGCTTTTTGGGTCACGTTTTAACGTATACCCACTTTGCCAAAAAAATTACAAGCGTACCCACTTTTCACGTAATTTCAGGCATACGGGCCTGAAGTAGCAAAATATTTTGCCTGAAGTGGAGCAAAACTTCAGATTTTTTTTGCATGAAGTTTGGCCTGACTTGCAAAGGCAATCATGCAAACTTCAGTTCATAGTGCAAATAGAAAACGTCAGTTCAATAAAACAACAACATGTGTTGGATAAAGTTTTTGTTTGTAATTGTTGAACTTCAGCATTATAGTACCTGAAGCTTTGTTTGCAATGGCTGAACTTCAGCATTTTAGTACCTGAAGCTTTGTTCTGTATTTGCTAAACTTCAGCATGTTTTAGTTGAAGCTTAGTTCTGTATTTGTTGTACTTCTGCATGTTTTAGATGAAGCTTTGTTCTGTTTGTGATGAACTTCAGGGCTGAAGTGTGTTTTGTATTTGCTGAATTTCAGCATTCTAGAGCTGAAGTTTTGTTTGTAATTCCTAAACTTTAGCATTCTAGCTGAAGCTTTGTTTGTAATTGCTGAACTTTAGCATTCTAGTAGCTGAAGCTTTGTTCTGTATTTGCTAAACTTCAACATGTTTTAGCTGAAGCTTTGTTCTATATTTGTTGAACTTCAGCATGATTTAGCTGAAGCTTTGTTCTGTTTGTGATGAACTTCAGGGTTGAAGTTTGTTTTATATTTGCTGAACTTCAGCATTCTAGGAGCTGAAGTTTTTGTTTATATTTGTTGAACTTCAGCATTCTTAGAGCTGAAGTTTTAAAATAACAATGAATTTAAAATAGACCATGATTAGCAGCGACTGATGTTGTTCATTTCAAATATTGAAGAATGAAAATATTTTCGACATGAAAACAAGTTACTACAGATAAATTAGAACCAAAAACCAATGTGTCTGTAAAGCTAAAATAACTAAGAGGTTAAATTATTGTGAATACGACCAAGCTGAACATAATGGGACAAGCAGATATATATGAATCATCATGCTAGAACGCATAACAATATCTCAATCTTCAGCATTCAGAAAATGAAGGAGGAGCTGAAGTTGTTTAAGCAGTGGGTACAAGTTAAAACTTTTTTAAAAAGTGGGTATAGGTTAAATGGGGGCGACCAAATAGGGCGCCCCGTGTAATTTTTACAAGACTTTAGGAGAACTAGTTCAAATTAAATCGTCTTTCTTTTTTGTGATTTTCAATTTTATCAAGTAAAACCTATAAAAAAGTGAAATACAAACTAAAATACCAAAATTAAACTTAAAAACTATTTAAATAATAAAAGTGATAAAAAATCTAAATATGACCAAAAATTAGGTGATCACAATTAACAAACAAACAAAAGATAATACAAATAAAATGTAATGTCATCCACCTTGGCACATTGAAATTAAATGATCCCAACTACTTTCTCCCCACATATCTTAACAAAATATTTCCAGATTACTTCCCTCAGACAGAACAAAATACTTTACCTTACCCCCTTCACATGGATACAACACAGCATACATATTACATCGTTTGGAAATTTTTTCCCAATCCTCCTGATGTTACATATATTGACTTTTTTTATTCCTTCCACTACCTACCTTCCCTCTAATATGAAAATGTTTTTCCTATTTTTGGTCATCATTGTAATCCTTTAATTTAAAGATGGTGGTGATACTCGGATGCGATGCAGGAAAATTACACTGTATATATAATGTCAAATTTTTTCACATATATGCGCAGAAGATGTTAAACCCCTTGATGAAAATCTTGCCTCTGCTATCGTTGATACATCCGGAAAGTTGGGAACAATGTGAACAGTTTTAGAGACAAAGCGGGTAGAATTAGTTGTCTTGCCCTCATTAGGAGCTGATCCAGACGCACACTATAAGGTGAGGGATTCGACAGTCGATAATTTTGACAAAAACTCCATATATACTTTCAAATGTCTTCAAGAAATAGTTAAATAGTAGTATAGGCACTCGTAACAATCTTTATGAGAAGCGATAAATTCATAATAAATGTTATGGTACCCTGCGGGCGCCGAATCCTAGGTCCACATCTGATTAGGAGGATTTATTTGTGATATCTTTGCTGGATCTATTGTATTTCATGTGTCTCTTAACAAGCTGCCCAGCTGAGATAGCTGACATGAGTGATAGCTCACCAGCAAGAACAGAACCTGCTACTTTGTGGCCAACAACCTTGCATCTGACTCTAGAGCCTCTCGGTTTGCACCTTTCACTTGTTCAAGCAAAGTTGATTGAGATGCAAGTTGTGTTCCACCTCATATTGTACCCACTTGAATCACAATAGTACAGACAATAAGTACTACAAGAAATCCACAAACACTTTCTAGTAGTGGTATTTGTGGGAAACTAATTCCCCAATAAAAGAACAAATAAAGAAAATAAAAGAAAGAAACGAAAAAAGAGATGATTGGCCAAACTTACGGCTTGGGCAGTGGACAACTTGCAAAACCAATTTGCAAGATTGCAAATTGGCAAATTAGGAGTCAGGATCAATTTTGAATGGTTTTGGTGAGAAACCATTCATCTATAAATAGAGACGTTATTTTCCTCATTAGAGTATACCAAAAATCAAAGCGAACACAATAAAGTGTAGAATAATCCACAGATTGTAGTCTGTGAGATAAATAGAGAGAGGGAGTAATATCGTAGTGTGGTGTTTAAAATGAAGAGTGTAATTTTTTTTGAAGTTGTAGTAGTGTCTTGACACTACCAAGTTGTAATATTATAGTGGTATTATATTGCTCCGCTCGGTATTATATTTTACCCCGTTAAAAGATTTGGTGTCGTTGTTATTCTCTTGTGTAATTGTTATTTACCGTGAATATTATTCCTGGGTGGGATATTATTTTTTTCAACAACGTGGTATCAGAGCCATGTCGAATAATGATTCGTTGTCTTTTCAGTAACCCACGTCTCACAAAATATAATTATGAGACGTGGTGTCTACGTATGAAAGTCATTCTTGGCTCTAAGGATGTGCGGAAAATCGTAGACAGAGGGTATGCAAAACTCGATGATGAGAAATATCTGCATCAAAATGAAAAATATGCCCTAGTAAAGACAAGGAAAAAGGATCAACAAGCTCTCACGCTCATCCACCAATGTTTGGATGATGTCATGTTTGAGAAGGTGACTGATGCTACCACTTCAAAGGAAGCTTGAAAGATTTTGCAAAATTCTCTCCAAGGAGTTGAAAAGGTGAGGAGTAAAACTTCAAAATCTAAGGGCTGATTTTGACGTTTTAAAAATGAAGGAATCGTAATGCATTTCGAATTATTGTTCAAAAGTGAAGGCTCTTGTAAATCAATGGAGAAGATACGGGGGGGACATAGAAGATGTTTGTGTAGTAGAAAAGATCCTTCGTACTTTAACACCTAAATATGATTTTGTGATGTGTGCTATTGAAGATTCTAAAGATTTAGACTCTATGATGGTGGAGCAATTGGAGGGTTCTTTACAGGCCCATGAAAAAGATCAAACGGAGATAAGAAGTGTCATTGGAGAAACTTCTTAAAACTGAGGCATCCTTCAAGGATTATGGAGGTGAAAAGAGTTATCATGGCAACAGACGAGGACGAGGACGAGGACATGACGGTCATGGAAGAGGAAGAAGTAATGGTAAAAACTTTAACGATGAAGTCAAAATCCACCAAACATTCAGAGGTTGTGGTCATGGACAAAGAGGAGGAAGAAAACGTGACTACTATCAAGAAAATAATGGACAAAGGTATGACAATTGAGTGTTATAATTATCATAAATTTGGCCATTATTCCTGGGAATGTCATAGCAATGTTGAAGAGAAAGCTAACCTTATTGACGACACGAAAGAAGAAGATGAGTCAACGTTGTTGTTGGCACTCAAGAAAGAAGATAGGGATGATCGTAACTCATGGTATTTGGACAACGGAGCAAGCAATCACATGTGTGGATGCAAAGAAAAGTTCGTAGAGATCAATAAAATGGTGAGAAATAATGTGTCCTTTGGTGATACCTCAAATATTCAAATCGAAGGGATAGGTATGATTCCGATCTCCTGTAAAGATGGTGGCCACAAGTTAATTCAAGATGTTTATTATGTGCCAAAATTAAAAAGTAATATTTTGAGTTTGGGACAACTTCTTGAAAAGGATATGACATCCACATGAAAAGTATGCATCTTTGGCTTAGAGATTTTGGTGGAATTCTAATTTCTATAGTGCATATGAAAAAGAATAGATTATTTTCTTTGAATCTTAAGACAATTAATGCAAAGTGTTTGAAGGCTAATGTGCAAGATAAATCATGGTGTTGGCACATGCGATTTGGTACTTAAATTTTGATGCGCTCAAATTAATGGGAGAAAAGAACATGGTACATGGGATACCATCAATCAATCATCCAAATCAATTGTGTGAAGCTTGTCTTCTTGGAAGGCATAAAAGGAGGAGCTTTTCAAAGGAGGCCATGTCAAGATCAACCAAGTTGTTCCAGCTTGATCACACTTATGCGTGTGGACTAATCAATCCACCTTTATTTGGTAAAAGTAAATACTTTATGTTTTCATTGATGGCTTTAGCAGAAAGACTTGGGTTTATTTCTTGAACCAAAAATCTGAAGCTTTTGCTGCTTTTAAAAATTTCAAAGTACTTTTAGAAAAAGAAAGTGGCTATGAAATAAAAGCTTTAAAGTCCGAAAGAGGAGCCTAATTCACTTCAAAAGAATTTAATGACTTTTGTCAGTCTCATGGAATTTGTTGCCCTCTAACGGTACCTTATTCACCTCAACAAAATGGAGTTACAGAGAGAAAGAATCGAACGATTCTTAATATGGCTAGATGTATGCTGAAAGCTAAAACTATGCCCAAGAAATTTTGGGCCGAAGTTGTTTCTTGTGCAGTTTATTTGAACAACAGGTCTCCAACAAGAAATGTTAGAGATCAAACTCCTCAAGAAGTATGGAGTGGAAGAAATCCAAGTGTCAAGCACTTGAGAATCTTTGGGAGCATAGCCTATGCTCATGTGCCACAACAAGAGAGAGCAAAGCTTGATGGTCGAGTGTCAAGCATGTGTTTGTTGGCTATGATACGAGTTCAAAAGGCTACAAGTTATACAACCTAAGCAGCGGCAAGGTGGTGGTGAGTCGTGATGTTGAATTTAATGAAGAATTGGCACGGAATTGGGAGGCTCAAGAAGAAACTTCATATGATTTTCTTCCATACTTTGGTGATGGGTTTTTTAACATTGAGCCTAGTACATTTTTAAAATTATGGGTTCAAAATTAAATATTTATTGAAATTTATTTTTTAAATGATTGCATCACAGTAGGCTGTCTACATCATACCCCTTGGAGGAGCTGTTCTTTCCTCGAATCATGCCGTGAACGCCGCACGCTTCGTGCACCGAGCTTCCCTTTATATATATGAGCTCTGAAGGGGAGCCTTGACGCGATGGTGAAAGTTAATACCGAGTGATCAGAAGGTCACGGATTCAAGTCGTAGAAATATTCTTTTATAAAAATATAAGATAAGTTGCGCACATCAAACCCAGTATGGTTCGAACCTTCCATGAATCCAATGCTTTTTATAAATATCTAATCTCTATGTTGAAAATGATGGGATCAATTTAAACGAATGATGATATGCTACATACGCCTCTGGTTGGAAATATGACAAAACAAGAATATAGAATAAGTGTGTTAGTGTTAATTGCATACCTCAATGGCGACAGAAATATGGAGGTCCTTGCCATTATTTACAGCCTCTATCATAGTAATATTTTGAGCTGGATCCTGGCCAGTGGCTATATATACAGCTGATGATACAATATTGAAGCCGCCAAGCGCGCCAGCCATGGCGGATCCAGTGAGATTCTTAAGCATGTTTAGCTCCACCAGAGCAGCAACTTCAGTTTTCAAAACTTTCTTCACCACCTCTGACTGTCCTCTCCCCTTATTTTATGTATCACATTTTCCTTTTTCAGTATAATTGCATCCTTATATATTTAGAAATTCTCAGTAGATGTCAATAGCTTGCAAATTTTTTATTTTCTTAAATTCAGTGTTCAATCTAACATCTTATATATTTCTATTTGATTTTTGTTTCGGGGAATTACCCAAATCCAAATAATAATATAACTTATAAAGCTATTCAAGCGTTTTAAAGGCTAAATGTGGACGAATCATTACTTAAATGTATCTTATTTCTTTTTTTACAAAAGTCAACACGAGTATAGAAAAAGTTCCGTTAATTAGACAATGACAAAAATCGCTATTTTTGTTCTAAAACACAGAAAATTCCAAAATTTGGGTACTTATTATGTTTTTCTCTTGAGTTCAATAAACAATAAAACGTGAAGGCCAGCGAATAGATTTATTAATTTAGAGTTTATATAGGATGAGATATATGTTATCAATCTGTATTGCTGTAAAATAAAATAATAATAATTTCTGAAAAAATATAAAAACGGTAAGAAATCTCACTAGCGCGAGCTCTAGCGCGGGCGCGCTAGTCCAGGCGCCTTGGTTGTTTTTTCTCTAAAAAATAATATAAGAACAAATCGAGCACACTGAATACACAGTGTGTCCTTAAGAAAATTATTCCCATCAAGTATCTGAGGTGATGGAATATCCTCCCAGGATAGAACGATTTAACTCACCGGAGTGCTGGTACCAAAAACGTCGGTGATTAACGAACCACTCGAAGGCTGTAAAACACACTGGAGTATTTTGTGCAGAAGAAGAAGAAGAAGATCAGAAAATTTAGTAAGTAAAAATTCTGGGATTCAAGGTATATTTATAGTCATTTTCGTACTATTTCTTAAAAGGTATAGTAGCCTTTCAGAACAGCCATAGTTGTTGGAACAGGTGTGAATCCTTTCAGAACAGCCATGGCTGTTTTGAACAGGTATGAACATTGCGGGAGATCTAAAAACGGATTTAAAATAATCCGGGAAAGAAAACGGGTCGGATCGGACCGGGTCACGGGTCATTTTGGATTCGAAATTAATTAAATTAATTAATTAAATAATTTGAAAAGAATTTTGTCCAAAAAGATTAATCAATCAATCGATCTTTGACCAAATCCAAATCCGAAGCCGAAGCCGAACCGAGCCGAAGGAGCGACGACGACGACGGCGCGAGGCTTGTCTTCTTCTCAACTCTTTACGAGCTAGAAGAAGAGCTTCTCTATATATACACATAGATTTTCTTTCCTTTTTCCAATGAGGGACAAAGTGCACTAATTCAAAATTTCACTTCTCTCCATTTCTTTTCCCACCATTTTCCATTCACTCTCTTTAAGCTACACCAAGCTTAAAATTAAGCTAAACTAAGCTTAAAATTAAGCTACACTAAGCTTAAAGACCAACAATCCCCCACATGAATGGGGAATGGCTATAAAATAAAGGAATGCACGGACGTGTGTGTGTTTTACATGCAAGAATTAATTGCATCTGGATAATTAGGTTCCCCTTTGAACTTTCTGTAGTGAACTTATATCGGATATACTCGGTCAATCAGTAGATTTGATATCTTTGAACTGTTGAGCTTTGTTGTATACCTAGACAACATAAGTCACACAATCAATCCTTAACCATCTACGGTTCTCACGGTTGTGTTCGTTTCAGCCATGAACACCGCCTGGTTTCATGAGTGCTTAGAGAATGGGCCTTTACTTTCATTCCCCTTGAAGCGGCTTGCACTTCACACTCACATACGTGATTCCTAAACGTGTAATCCTAAATACACACTATCTAGTCATATCCTTCCAGACTTAGCAAATCATTAAAAATATTTAAGCTTTATTGACTCATCAAAAAGCCTTAATGCTTTACCTTTATTTCTGAATATTGTCTTCATCACGAGAATGGGTTGAGTTATTTGACAATGTTGAACCGTCATTCATAACTTTGTTTGATCTCTTTGAATGTAGCTCTTGGATCTCCAGTCTGCTAGGTAGAGTTACCGCCATGATGACTTAACCTAGGCCTTAACACCATTCCCTTTGATGATCTTTCAATTGCCTCTCTAGATAGGCCTTTTGTAAGTGGATCCGACACGTTATCTCTTGACTTTACATAGTCAATTGAGATAACACCACTAGAGATTAGTTGTCTAATGGTATTATGTCTCCGTCGTATATGACGAGATTTTCCGCTATACATAACACTCCCTGCCCTGCCTATTGCCGCTTGGCTATCACAATGTATACAAATAGGTGCCAAAGGTTTGGGCCAAAATGGAATATCTTCCAAAAAATTCGGAGCCATTCAGCTTCTTCACTGGCCTTATTTAAAGCTATGAATTCAGATTCCATTGTAGAACGGGCGATGCACGTTTGTTTGGATGATTTCCAAGAAACTGCTCCACCCCCAATTAACTTCAGATGATCCAGTGATCTAATTTGCATCACTATATCCCTCGATCACGGAGGGATATTTGTTATAATGCAAAGCATAGTTTTGGGTATGTTTTAGATACCCCAAAACTCGTTTCATTTCCATCTAATGTATGTGATTGGGATTACTTGTAAATCAACTCAGTTTGCTAATAGCATATTCTATATCTGGTCGCGTACAATTCATGATATACATCAAACTTCCCAATACTCTAGCATAGTCCAGTTGTGAGTCACTTTCACCTTCATTCTTTTGAAGTGCATAACTCACGTCAATTGGAGTCTTGGCAATTTTGAAATCCAAATACTTGAACTTGTCAAGTACCTTTTCAATGTAGTGAGACTGTGATAATGCTAGACCTTGTGGAGTCTTGTGAATTCTGATTCCTAAGATCAAATCAGCAACTCCTAAGTTTTTCATGTCGAATTTGCTAGCCAGGATGCGCTTTGTAGCATTTATATCTAACATGCTTTTGCTCATTATCAACATGTCATCAACATACAAACAAACAATGACTTCATGACCCGGAGTGTTTTTAATGTAAACACATTTATCGCACTCGTTGATTTTAAACCCACTTGCCAACATTGTTTGATCAAATTTGGCATGCCATTGTTTGGGTGCTTGTTTAAGTCCATAAAGAGTCTTAACAAGTTTGCACACTGTCTTTTCTTTACCAGGAACCACAAAACCCTCAGGTTGTTCCATGTAAATCTCTTCCTCCAATTCTCCATTTAAGAAAGCTGTTTTAACATCCATTTGATGGATTTCAAGACCATACACGGCCGCTAATGCCACTAACATCCTAATAGATGTTATCCTCGTTACTGGTGAGTAAGTGTCAAAGTAATCAAGGCGTTCTTTTTGTCTATAACCTTTGACAACAAGTCTTGCCTTATATTTTTCAATAGTGCCATCAGCTTTCATTTTCCGTTTAAAGATCCATTTCGAACCTAAAGTCTTATTTCCAGGAGGAAGATCAACCAATTCATGTATATGGTTATCCAAAATTGATTGAATCTCACTATTGACTGTCTCTTTCCAAAATGCTGACTCAGAAGACGACATAGCTTCTTCAAAAGTTTGAGGATCATTTTCAAGCAAGAATGTCACAAAATCTGGTCCAAAGGAAGTAGATGTTCTTTGACGTTTGCTACACCTTGGATCTTCTACACTTGGAGTATTTTCCTTTATTCTTCCCGATGTCGTTTAGGTCTTTCACTTAACTACTCGCATTCAATTTTAAACGGATAAATGCTTTCAAAGAATTTAGCATTATCTGATTCCAGTACCGTATTAACATGAATCTCGGGATTATCGGATTTATGGACCAAAAATCGACATGCTTTACTGTTTGTAGCGTATCCAATGAAAATGCAATCTACTATTTTTGGTCCGATTTTAACCCGTTTAGGTAAAGGAACTTGTACGTTTGTTAGACACCCCCACACTTTGAAATATTTCAAGTTGGGTTTTCTACCTTTCCATTTTTCATATGGAATAGATTGCGTTTTGCTGTGGGGTACTCTGTTGAGTATTCGGTTAGCTGTAAGGATAGCTTCCCCCCACAAACTCTGCGGTAATCCGGAACTTATTAATAAAGAATTCATCATTTCCTTTAATGTCCGATTTTTCCTTTCCGCAATTCCGTTGGATTGAGGTGTGTAAGGTGCAGTAGTTTGATGGATAATTCCATATTCCGAACATATTTCTGCAAACGGAGATTCATATTCTCCACCTCTATCACTTCTAATCATTTTGATCTTTTTATTCAATTGATTCTCTACTTCATTCTTGTATTGCTTAAATGCTTCAATTGTTTCATCTTTACTATTAAGCAAATAAACATAATAATATCGAGTGCAATCGTCAATATAAGTAATAAAATACTTTTTCCCACCTCTAGATGGTGTCGACTTCATATCGCAAATGTCAGTATGAATTAAGTCTAAAGGATTTGAATTCCTTTCAACAGACTTATAAGGATGTTTTACAAACTTAGATTCAACACATATTTGACATTTCGATTTATTACACTCGAATTTAGGCAATACTTCTAAATTAATTAACTTTTGCAAGGTTTTATAATTGACATGTCCTAAACGAATATGCCATAAATCATTTGACTCCAACAAATAAGAAGAAGCTGAAATTTTATTCATAGTATCAACAACCATTACATTGAGTTTGAAAAGGCCCTCCGTGAGGTAGCCTTTTCCAACGTACATGTCATTTTTGCTTACAACAACTTTATCAGAAATAAATACACATTTGAATCCATTCTTCACTAGTAAATAAGTAGAAACTAAATTCTTCCTAATAGTAGGAACATGAAGAACGTTGTTGAGCGTTAACACCTTGCCGGAAGTCATCTTTAGGAAAATCTTCCCATAACCTTCAATCTTGGCTGTTGAATTATTTCCCATGGAAATATCTTCTTCCGGACCAGTAGTAGAGTAAGTAGCGAATGCTTCTTTGACAGCACAAACATGTCGAGTGGCTCCGGAGTCAATCCACCAC
Organism: Nicotiana paniculata; assembly: GCA_005239505.1. Lineage (NCBI taxonomy): Eukaryota > Viridiplantae > Streptophyta > Magnoliopsida > Solanales > Solanaceae > Nicotiana > Nicotiana paniculata. The sequence goes on along the minus strand of ML349933.1, from coordinate 35,512 downwards.
TCCTTCAGATTCCCAACTAAGTTGCATTCCGAAAGTATTGCACAAAGATCATCAATGTCATCATTATTCTCTACTATGTTGGCATGTCCCTTCTTCTTATCCTTTCTTGGGAAGCGACAATCAGGGGCTTTGTGACCAACTCTTCCACAATTTTGGCAGTTGACCTTGAATTTCTTTTTGTTCTTCTCCTTAGTCTGTCCAGAAGATCTTTTCCTCTTCTTAATTTTTGGAGCAGTTTCTTCAACGATATTAGCTCCCATGATCGTTGAATTTCCACGAGACTTCTTCTCGGTTGTTTTGTTGTCTTCCTCAATCTTGAGACGAATCACAAGGTCTTCCAACTTCATTTCTTTGCGCTTGTGCTTGAAATAGTTCATGAAATCTCTCCACGAAGGAGGCAACTTTTCAATCATTGCAGTCACTTGAAATGCTTCATTCACGACCATACCTTCAGCAATAAGGTCATGAAAAAAAATTTGAAGTTCCTGAACTTGGGTTCCTACAGTTTTGTTTTCTATCATTTTATAGTCAAAAAACTTGGCAACCACGAACTTCTTCAAGCATGCATCTTCTGTCTTGTACTTCTTCTCAAGTGCGTCCCATAATTCTTTCGAAGTATTTATCGTGTTGTACACATTGTACAAGTTATCCTCTAAAGAACTTAAAATATAGCCTTTGCAAAGAAAATCTGCATGCTTCCATGCCTCAATAATCATGAACTTTTCATTGTCCGGCTTGTCTCAGCAAGTACTGGAGGTTCTTCACTGGTGAATTTCTGCATACCAAGTGTGGTAAGCCAGAAGAACACCCTTTGCTGCCATCCTTTGAAGTTGGCTCCAGAAAATTTCCCCGGTTTTTCTGCAGGTGGAACAGCCGTCCGGCTCGACGAGGCTATTGTCGTTGCCGCAACAGTAGCAGAAGAATTTCCGTTGCCAATTGCCATTTCTCACTATCAACAACAGAAGATTTCAATCAATGACAAAAACAGAACAGTAAACAATACTGTAATCAATAATAAACAGTATGTATAATAAATAAAACCGAAGTTTTTATATACTGTTTCACAGAAAACGATGAAGTTTTTATGTTCTTCAAATCGTTTTCTGAATTTCAAAACTCAGATGAAGTTTTTATGTTCTTCAAATCATTTTCTGAATTTCAAAACTCTGATGAAGTTTTTATATCTTCAAATCAGAATAATAAAATTCAGAAGGAGTAGAAAACACACAGGTTTCAATCTCCACAAACAGAATACAGAAAGTAAAAGATATAATTTCCTTAAGATTGTTATCAATCTGTATTGCTGTAAATAAAATAATAATAATTTCTGAAAAAATACATAAACAGTAAGAAACCTCACTAGCACGAGCTGTAGCGCGGGATTAGCGCGGCCACGCTAGTGGAATATACCAGGGACAGTGAGAAACCTGACTAGCGCGAGCTCTAGCGCGGGATTAGCGCGGCCACGCTAGTGGAATATACCAGGGACAGTGAGAAACCTGACTAGCGCGAGCTCTAGCGCGGGATTAGCGCGGGCGTGCTAGTCCAGACGTCCTTGGTTGTTTTTTCTCTAAAAAATAATATAAGAACAAATCGATCCCACTGAATACACAGTGTGTCCTTAAGGAAATTATTCCCCTCAAGTACCCGAGGTGATGGAATATATCCTCCCAGGATAGAACGATTTAACTCACCGGAGTGTTGGTACCAAAAACGCCGGTGATCAACAAACCACTTGAAGGCTGTAAAACACACTGGAGTATTTTGTGCAGAAGAAGAAGAAGATCAGAAAGTAAAAATTCTGGGATTCCAGGTATATTTATAGCCATTTTCGTACTGTTTCTAAAAAGGTATAGCAACCTTTCAGAACAGCCATAGCTGTTGGAAGAGGTGTGAATCCTTTCAGAACAGCCATGGCTGTTTTGAACAGGTATGAACATTGCGGGAAATCTAAAAACGGATTTAAAATAATTCAGAAATTCGAAATTAATTAAATTAATTAATTAAATAATTGGAAAAGAATTTTGTCCAAAAAGATTAATCAATCATTGACCAAATCCGGAGCCGCAGCCGCAGCCGAGCGAGCGACGACGACGGCGCGAGACTTGCCTTCTTCTCAACTCTTTAAGAGCTAGAAGAAGCGCTTCTCTACATATATACACATAGATTTTCTTTCCTTCTTCCAATGAGGGACAAAGTGCACTAATTCAAAATTTCACTTCCCACCATTTTCCATCCACTCTCTTTAATCTACATCAAGCTTAAAATTAAGCTAAACTAAGCTTAAAATTAAGGTACACTAAGCTTAAAGACCAACAATATAGCCAGCCAAAAAAGAATATATGTGCAGTCACGATAGACTCAATTACGTTGTACAGAATTGAAATATTGCGACCGCTACGTCCTCCCAAAAATTTATGGGTTCTAAATTTACAGTCGAACTAACAATTATCTGTAAAGTTATGTTGCCCTTTTTGTAAACTGTAAATATTTTATTATGTATATGTGTAAGGCCCTTTTTTTTTGTAAGGGAGTGGGATTGAGTAACCCAGAATCGCGGGAAAAAAAACTAACAATTATCTTAGTTACTAGGTATATGATTAAATATTTATTTATACTTAATAACTTTTCTAAAATAAATATAGAGTCTAAACAAAATAATTAGGGTCGACCTAACCCATAACTCATGCATATGGCTATTATAAATATAGAGTCAAAACAAAATAATGAAAAAATGCATATAGGTTTACCAATTTGCCATTGATCCAATTATGGTCATTAAAATCCATAATTGACGATTAAAAAAAAAGAATTTTATACAACATGAAAATTTAGGACCCTTAAGAAGTACAGGGATTTGACCTCAAAGTCATGTTGATTATTAATATGTGTTATACGTAAAATCCTAACTATCTTTTTTTTTAAAAAGTACTTTCGACAAAAAGTACTTATCAAAATAAATAGATTATTAAAACTTGTCCAAACAAGCTCTTATTCAAGTTTGGAGCTACAAGCCAAGGACGGTTTCAGTTGAACCCAATAACTTTTGTTCAAACAATATATTTATGTTAAGAAATTCAAACTAAATATGTACAAGTATTAAATAAAGAATTCAGTTACAATTAGCACTTTAAGTCGTTATTTTAAAATTCAAAATCCATAAAATTAAAATTCTAGCTCTGTCTCTGATCGTATTAGTTATTTAACCTTATTATATGGCTTACTAGTAAACTAAAATCCTTCCTCTTAAATTATCTCCTTCACGAGAGAAATTAACATACTTTTAAGTTTCTTATTCTCCTGTTTTTTCCAAGTGACATTCAGAGAATGGTTCATCCGATTAGGAATTGTGATAAATTCTAGTCATGGAAATAATTGCTAGAAAATTATTATTATTATTATTATTTTATTTTTATTTTTTTTATTATTATTATTTTATTTTTTTTATTATTATTATTTTATTTGTCACATTGTGATTAGGAGTATTCATGGTTCGATTTGGTCGGTTTTTTCCTAAAAAGGAACCAAACCAAGTAAGTCAGTTTTTCAAATATTGGAACCAAACCAAATTAATTAAATCAATTTTTTATCGATTCGATTTATGTCGTTTTTGTCAGTTTTTTTATTTTTCGATTATTTATTGATTTTTCTTTAAATATGAGATACACACTACCCAACACATATTTCAGCGACTACAAATTAATTGCTCTTTGAGAAATCTATCATGTACCAAGATATATTGATGATAATTGAATCAAATAGTGATAAATAATTTAAATTAAAAATAAATTAGTTTTAACATAAAGTAGATTCTTGTACTTAGCAAAAAAAAAACTACTGATCAAACTAGAATGTAAAGGCAAAGAAATCGATTATTATTTGAACAAAATTCTCATATAATCTCCAGTAATTTACATTATTTTCACAAAGACATCAGACAATCTGATACTAAAAGAGACTCTTCTTTTAAGAGCTTTACTTTCCGGGGACAAAGTTCGTGGCATAGGCCCATGCATTGTTGTTAACGGGGTCAGCAAGGTGATCAACAAGGTTATCTAATGGACCTTTTCCGGTGACAATAGCTTGAACGAAGAATCCGAACATGGAGAACATAGCAAGTCTACCATTTTTAATCTCCTTCACCTTGAGCTCAGCAAAAGCCTCTGGGTCATCAGCAAGACCTAATGGGTCAAAACTACCACCGGGGTAGAGCGGGTCGGTAACCTCACCAAGAGGTCCACCAGCAATACGGTAACCCTCAATAGCTCCCATCAACACAACTTGGCAAGCCCAAATGGCCAAGATGCTTTGTGCATGGACCAAACTTGGGTTGCCCAAGTAGTCAAGTCCACCCTCGCTGAAAATTTGAGATCCAGCCTTGAACCAGACAGCTTCACCGAACTTGACACCATTACGAGCCAATAGTTCGGGAAAGACACAACCAAGAGCTCCGAGCATGGCCCATCTACAGTGAATCACCTCTAACTCACGGTTCTTAGCAAAAGTTTCTGGATCAGCTGAAAGTCCAGCAGTGTCCCACCCATAATCACCAGGAAACTCACCAGTCAAGTAACTTGGTGCTTCACCAGAGAATGGGCCCAAGTACTTGACACGATCAGGACCATACCATGGGCTACCAGAAGAGACTGGCTTCGCCTTGGTAACAGTCTTTCTCATAATAGCTTTTCCATTTCCAGTAATCTCGGAGGAAGATGGTGAGAGTTTTACTGCATTTCCAGCAAAAGAAGGGGAAGAGAGAGCCATTGTTGAGGCAGCCATTGTTGTGGGAATAAAATGAAAAAACTCTTGAATGCAGCTATACTACACAAAGAACACTTGATTTTTGGCTTGAGTGTCATGGTCTTGCACCAAATGTATTTAAACAACTTCCAAAGACTAAAGTCCTTATCCTAGAATATCATTATCTTTTACTTAATTGGTGGATTAGAATTTGTTTAACGTTTGCGTTCTTGTCCATTTGTCAAAGTTCAACAACATGAGTAGATATTTTTAGATACATTATTATGTCTAGAAAATCTAACTCAATGTTGGTTTCCTCTCGTAAAGCAATCCAGAGTTGCCACGTGTGATAGTGGATTATTTCAAAATCCAGTTGACCAAGAGCATAAGAACAAGTCATGGCCATGCAATAGTTCACACACTTGTGTTTGGCTGGCCTATCAAATATTAGTGGTGTATATACCTCTTCATCACAATGAGACATGGGGAAAATAAATCTTTGCAATTATTTCAATTATTATTACTAGAATTTATTACAATTCCTTATGTCATTCTTAACTATTCGGATGAATAATTCTCTGAATGCCAATTAGAAAAACAGGAGCATAAGAATAACTCACGGCATGCAATAGTTCACACACTTCTGTTTGTCTGGCCTATCAAATAGTGGTGTATATATTTATCACAATTAGGAATGTTCATAAAACTCCGAAAAACCAAATCAAACAGGTCGAAAAATCGATATTTTTTTTGGTTTGATTTGATTTTGTTTTCTGAATTTTAAAAATCAATCAAATTTGGTTTTATTTTGGTTTGAATCAAAAAATAATTGGAAAAAATCGAACGAAACCAATTATACAAATAGCTATTTAAAATTTATTGTTACACCTATATAGATATTTATTTTTATACAAAATTTTTAAATTTTTATGGTACATGTTAATTGTTTGCACTTTTAATGGTTAGTTCTCAGATACATTTCTGTGCTATCCATAGATTATGTACAAGTTAAAAAATTGAGGTAAATAGGGAACTTGTCATTTCTTAGGTACTAAAACAAATATAATAGTAGTAACAACAAAGCGTTCAAAGTTTCAAACAACAGCTTGCAGAGCAGAGGAAACCGATATTAAAATTGAAAACAGAGGCTAATGATGTTCTTCCAGATATATAAGAAATTCTATGTATGCCAACAAAATTTGTAGGCATTGTTCTGCACTTCTACTTATAACTATGTTCTTGCCTTTTCCTATATCCAGATTAAGATTTAAAGACATAATTGGCTAGTAATATTATCATCATTATTTGATATATAGTCAAACTTCTCTATAACATTCTCGTTTGTTCTGATATTTTTTTACTACTATAATTATCACGACTCCAATTTCCCTCTGTAGAATGTCGTGATGACACCTAGTATCTAATACTAGGTAAGAGTAACAAAACGTGCGAAGTATAACTGAAATGACAATTAACTCTTAAAGAATCAACATTTAACATAAAGAAACTCTGCAACTCAGTATATACAATTGTTCCAAAACCCGGCGAATACAAGTCACAAGCTCTAAATAGTAATACTGAATAATCTTATACATCAATGTGTATAAAAGGATAAGGAAAATAGAATAGTCTAGGTAGAGGGGGACTGCGAGGCCTTTGGACGCTAGCAGACATTCCTTGAAGTCTCCGAAGTTGAGTTCTCGCTAGTACCTGGGCTGGTAAGAGGTACCTGGATCTGCACAAAAAGATGTGCAGAAGCATAGCATGAGTGTACCACAATGGTACCTAGTAAGTGATAGCATCCTAGGAAGCTCAAATCTATTCAAGGACAAAAATGAAGCTTTGGAATCTCAAAGAGAGCCTTTAACAAGATGTCAAGATAAAGTGTTGCCAAACAAGATCATTATACATCAAGTGCAAATAAAGAAGTTGTTAATTGGGATGAAGAGCTCAAGGATAAAGGATAAAGGATATGAATTGTCTAGATATTAGAATTATTTTATGGCCCAAATTTATGTCCAAGAAGAAGAGGATTGGATCCCAAAAGACATCCTTTGAAGAAGATCCTAGTCAGTCCACTTTTGAACCAATTTGGCACCTAAAATATGTCCAAACTTGCAGCCCATGAAGTCCTACATAAAGTCACATTTTTATAACATAAAATGACTTACTTGATGTCCAAGAAGGGTACATAGGCGTTCTAGATGTTGAGTGCAAGTTGGTGTCAAGTGGCTTGCAAATTTCCTTCAAGGTTTTCAAGATTTCTAAGATTTTCAAAATTCTATCCAAGATTGGTTTGAGACTTATTTTCATATATTTTGGGACTATATTTATTGCTTTCCATACTTGAGGTTATGTTTTCCTTTTCCTAAGATTGTTGGAATTACTTTCAAAGAATGACTTGGTTTTTGCTTCTTAGTATTTTCCTTTTCCTGAGGTAGTTGGACTTGTTGTCCAAAATAGTTTAGTACTTTATTTTTTTTTCTTTTTTTTTTAGCCTTAATTTCGTGACCCTCTCCTACCTATATAAGGGGTGTCTTATTTATTTTTAGACTTAGATTATTATAGACAATATCAATAAAAATTATGAGATTTTCTTGCACTCTTGTGTGTGGATATTCTTTGATTTATTCTTTAACCTTCAAGACTCAACTTAAGGTGGTAAGATTAAACCCTTTTTGAAATCTTAGATCACTTCTAGGTATTCAAGAAAGGTGATAAGTTTAGGCTTATTGTTGTTCTTGTTATTCTAAAGGGTCAGGTTTCACAATCTATCTCTTATTTTTAACTCTCTATCAAAGGCGATTAGATCTTCGTTAGCTAATTGTTGTTGTTAGGATTCAACTTCAAGAATAGATTTCTTGAATTCAAGAAAGTCTATCTTTAATTTCTGTCTTCTTTTTCGTTTCCATATTTTCTTTTAGCTTCCGCACGTTTCTTGATTTTCTTTAGTAATTCTGAATCCCCTATCGTGTTGTTATCAGTAAATGTCAAGCCTAACCTCGGTAGATTAGTAACGAGGTCAGGTCAAGGCCCTACTGAAAAAATAAGAAAATCTGTACAAGTATATGACAGTGTGGTAATGATAACAATGAAATTGAAATAACGAATAACATATCAAGGTTAGATACGGGAAAATAAAGCAAATAACGCAACACGGAGAAAATAAGGAATGATATGCTAAGAAAACAAAACAACCAAAGACAAGTGAAACAATAGATAAATACCAACAAGAGTCACTACCGAGGTACCGCCTCGTAGTCTCAAATCACAAGATAATTCACAATGTTTCCTTATATTACCGTGGGAGCTTGCATTTAGTTTTGAATATCATTTTTCTGAAATAGTATCCCGAGTTTTAGCCTACCTTACATTGCATGGCTTTTAGTAGTTCCCCTACTAGCCACGCGTATCAAGCCACCTTATCTCACTGCATGCGTTTCAACCCCAAAACCTTATACCATCACAAGCGTATTAATATCACAATATATCACAAATCGCACCCCAAGTGACCAATATCACAACTGCTAAAGAAAGCAACAGTAACAGTGTTTTCACAATAAAGAGCCCATGACTCAACCACAATATACACAAGAGTCTCAACAATAACAACCTGAAGTGAATAACTCAACAGAATAGTATTTCACAAGTTAACACTTTTCCTCAATGTGAATCACGACCTTTATAACTCAATACCGGGTTAATCAACAAGATATTCCAAGAATAACGACTTCAAGTAAGGAATTCAACGGTGTGAATACCTAATTTTTGCACCATTTAAATGCTCCTAAAGTTGTTAGTGTCAACTTTCCTTCACTCGTTATTTTTCTTATATTTTTGTGCATTTTTAATTGAATTTCTTGTCATATAAATACCAAAAATAATTTTCTATACTTTTCTTTTTGTGTGTGCTCTTTTAATTGACTAATTATTTTGATAAATATAATAAAATTAATTTCTCATATAATAATTCAATTGTTAGCTAATGAGTTTTATTAGGTTTATTTTATTAGTTGGTATTTAGATTAATTAGATTATAGTTTAATAAGATAATATTAAAAGAAAATGGGCTAAAATTAAAATCATCAGGTGGCTAAAAGTTCAATATCATGCTTAATTGAGTGGCTACCAGGAGAAGATTCAAACGACGTAGTTTCAGGGTGAAACTACGTCACTTTGTTAAATAAAATCAAGATGAAATCTGAGCCCTTCCTTATTCTTGATCCAATGGCTTAGATTTAATTTCACTTGGCATATAAAAGGCCTTTTAAGATCCAATTTTTGCCATTATACAAACCCTAGAGCCTCTCTCTTCTCTCCCATTCATCACTCTCTCCATGGCGGCACCGCCGTCTACCGTCGTCCAAACTACCCCATTTTTTCACCATCTCTTCCTCTCAACCTCCTTTCCATGAATCCAAGCATCATATCCTCTAAAAATCCACCAATCTCCATAAATATAAGAAAAACCAAAACCCTAGGCCCTCTTTCTTTTTGAAATTCTCCGCAAACCAAATCATCTCACCCCACAATTCTTACATCAATGGGTAGAGCTCTTCAAGACCTACCTGTTGATGTCAATTTCACCCCGAAAATCCGGCGATGAAATTCCAACGACCATGCTTCCACCACCAGCCACTGCCGTGCCTCAACCCTCACCGATAACCCCTGACCTCGCTGCCACTGCCTCTCATTTCTCCCATCACATTGGCCTCGGGCGAGTTTTTGTTGTCGATTTTCATCGAAACTAGCCGTTTCGATGAGAATCAATAATAGAATCTTGCTCGAGTTGTACCACTGTTCCGCTATGTCTCGCTGCCTAATAGCCGCTTTGCCACCATTGTTGGGACACTCAAATTGGGTAAACTCGAGCCTTAATGCTTTCCTCTATGTTTTAAATTTTCTGTTTTCTTGTCGTTTGCTTATAGTTCTGTTATAGTTGATTTGCAGTAGTGACTCGTGTTAGTTTCATTGATCATCAATGTTAGTCGTTGCTTAATAACTTTGAATCACGTATTAGTTAGTCGTTTACTCAGTCAGTACGTCTTGTTTAGTAAACCGGTTTTGTTAATCACTTGTGAAATCCGATTAGCTATTTGTAATTGGCGAAGTACACTGATATTCTGGTTATGCATTTGATTTTGGTATTTTGCTTTAGTTCAAAACCTGTTAGTGGTCGGTATTTCGTGTTTAGTCTCGTTTTTGATTTCATGTTTCAATCAACTTGATAGTTGTTTCATTATCAACATGTATCCTACATTGCCTTGGTCGTTAAGTCCCAATTTCATGTTCATTATCTCTAGTTTTTTCTGTGTTTAAGCTAACTAGTTTAAGGCCTTAACTATAGGTTTTATTTTGTTTGTAGTCTTTAGGTTCTCTTGTTGATGATTCAAGTCTAGTTATCTGATTTTGCACCTTCTAGTTTGAAGTAATATATTAGTTTGATATTGGTTTGTGAGAGTAGTATAAGGCACTTAAGTGTAGGACCTTTGTTTGGTTATTTTTACTGTTGAGGACTATTTTGGAGTACAATACTCCAAAATTCTATCTATATTTGGTGAGGAAAAACTGTTCATTGGAAAAAAAATCTGGTTTTGGACACATTTTTGGTAAAAAATCTATCATTTTGGACAGATTTTTGGATAAACAAAATCTGTCCCATAGTCCTTTTTCTCCTATATAAAGAGGAGATATTTCCACACTAAAAGGAGATTGAGATAACAACCTGGGACTCTAAAAAGAAACATCTCTACTCACTCTATAAGAACACAAAAACTTGAGAACTTGAGGGGATCTTCTGGAGAGCAACAATCTTCCAAAAAATACATAGTCCTTAGAGTCACCTCTGATCCTTCTTCTTTTCTAAAGTTCTTGCGTTTCTGGGCTTCATCACTACTGGATTTTCACTGCTTCTTACTGTTGCTGCTGTTCCGTTTTTGCTGGAGTCTTGCTGGTTCATTATCTTACTGCATTTTTTTTCTCCCCCTGTTTTCTGCAAACTAGGTATTTTTCCAACTCTAATGTTTAGTTTTTAGTTGCATAAAGCTATTGCAATAAATGTACTGATGTGTTACTGTTATTTCTTTACATTTGTGTGATCTTCTACTCATAAATGAGTTTTTAAACTCATGAAACATGTGTTCTCTTTTTCTTAAAGTTCCAGCTTTCTTCTAACTTCTTTGTAAGTTAAAAGTTGTATATGATTTGTTTAGTTGCTAAGAGGTTGTTCTTGTAGATCTAAACTCGTGTAATGACACAATTTAATTTAAAGAACAAGCGATAGAAACATAGATTTTAAAACTCGTGATAATTATATCTTGGAGTAATTGTTGGTGTTTAATGTAAAAATCCCTCAATGAAACACACTTAGTATTTTGAGATATCCCGTTATATAAGCAGAATGTTAGCTTCCTTTTGTTCTTTTTTTAGTTTAAATAATAGATGCACGCTAAAATTTTTGCTTTTACTTTTTTATTAGCTCCCAAAGTGTTCTAAGTAGAAAGATATTGAATCTTAGAAATCAAGCTTGTCCTTATTTTTAAATCTGGAAATCCCAATCATTTGGTTCAAGGTGAATAAATTCATGTGACTAGGAATTGATCTTTTATGTTTAAGTCATAGGATCGTTTATTTTGAGTTAAAAGAAATCATATAATAAACTATGTTTCATTTCTTGTCTTTTCTTTTTTTTCTTTTTTTATGTTAGTTTGCTGGGTTTTCTTTTTTTGGTCAATAAAATACATGTGGGTATTATTGATGTGTTTGTAAGTTTTAAACTTTGATATTTGATTGAAAGAGAGGTTGGAATTTTCTTGGCTCAATAAAAGAAAGATATAAATAGACAAAATAAGATTGGGTAGTGGGTTTGCAAAGTAGAGATGAAATGATTTTGGGAAGAAATACTAGGCCCAACGTGATTAAAGTCCAACTATTTTAATATATGGTTCATTTCCCTTTAGTTATTTCAGCAGGCTCATATTTTCTTAATAAGTTGTTGGCCTTTTCTTTTCTTTTTTTTGTAAATAATTTCAGCAGCCCAATCCCAAGTGTATTCCATAGCTAGCTCATCTTCACTTTCTAACAAAGCCAATCCAACTTTCAACACCATGTTTGTCTCACAATTAATTCTCAATAAAAACTCAGCTTCTTCTCTACAAATTAAAGCAATTTAATCACTTTCTTAATTAATTAATTTAAACGCTAGGCAATTAGTAGGTGTGTTGTAACTTCACGGAATCGCTTGCGTAGTGTGATGTTTAACATTAAATAAACTAATTCAACAATGTCATTTCATACTCTTTAGTTTTTTTTTAGTTAATTTTCAATTTAATTAATAATTTTCTAAAATCGCGGATTCGCTTCCGTAGCGCGATAGTAAATTTTTAATTAATTTTTTTAAATGTAGTAACTTTTTTTTTCAAAAGTAATAATATAATAATAATCTCCGTCATAATTGCGGATTCGCTTGCGTAGCGCTGTTATGATAAAATTAATAAATTCCGTCTCGATCACGCATTCTCTTGCGTAGCGTGATTATGACAACGTAATTTATCCAAAATTATTTTCCTTGATAAATCTAATAATCAAGAAGTAAAAGCGGACAAGTAAAACACAGAAACTAATAAAGCACAGTTTATTCAGAATTAATTTAAGTCAAGTTTTAAGTCAATAAAGCGACCGTGCTAGAACCACTGGACTCGGTGAATGCCTTATACCTTCTCCCCGGTCAACAGAATTTCTTATCTGAACTTTATTTTCGCGGACCAATAAAAAGAGAGTCAAATCTTCCTTGGATTACAGATTCAAATAAAAGGTGACTTGGAACACCCAAAAATCAATTCCAAGTGGCGACTTTGAGGAATAAAATAATCTCTATTTCAAAATTGTCACTTTAATTGGAAAAACTCTTTAACCAACAACAATCCAATAACATACATCTTTTTTCGGGGGTAGAAAAGAGGTGTGACAAACGGTTATATAATGACTATGGAATAAAGGAAACAAGAATTTCAACTAAACATGTAGAGCAATTAGCAAGTAAGAGATAAGACAAGTAGAACTTGTGAAAATAGACTAATGATGATGAATATAACATGTTAAGATAACTCAGTTAAGGCAAGAAAGGAATCTACATAGCTAAAACCGGTAAATTTTCACATTTAGCCCGTGCACACACTCTTCACCTTGCGTAAGCGGCTTGCGCACATCACAATTATCAGAAAATAACACCAATCCTAAGGGGTAATTCCCCCACACAAAGTTAGGCAAGCCACTTACCTTGAAATACGCTAACTCAATCCACTAGTAGGCCTTTCCTTCAATTATCTAACTCCGAACGGCTCGAATCTAACCAAAACAACTTCATTCTATAAATATAAACTATAGGAAACTATTTCGAACAATAAAATTACGATCTTTAAAAAGAAANTTTTTCAAGAAGGAATCGCCATCACCAGTGGAAGTTGAACCCGGCGATCTCTTCCTCCTGAAGTATGGAAAAAGGAAGAAAAAGCAGGATAAAAAGTCAACTTGGGCCCGCATCACGAAGTCCGACCAAAATTATAAATTTCGAACACACATTCGATAACGAGTCCAATCGTACAAGAATTACTCAAATCCGACCTCAAATCACCTTTCAAATCTCCAAATTATAGCCTAAGAAGTTTTCACAATTTTCCCTCAAATTTCAACTCAAATCACTAATTAATGATGAAATTAACAATAGATTTGTGTAATTTAATCAAAACCGAGTTACGATTTCTTATACAACGTTTTTCTTGAAAATATCCTGAAAAATTGCCATAAATCGAGCTCTCTAGGTCCAAAAAAAGATTATGAAATCAAACACTCGAAATTAGGCCTTTTCTGGACAGCGATATCGCTTTGGCGGACCTTTAGTCGCATCTGCAACGCCGCACCTGCGGAAAAACTATCGCATGTGCGATTTCCACACTTTCCACTTCTGCAGACCAAACACGTATGTGTGCATTCGCTTCTGCAGACTAAACGCGCTTCTACACACTCGCTTCTGCGGGCAAGGCCCGCTTCTGCGACGATAGACCAAGCTAGCCCCGTTCGCATATGTGACCACTCCTCGCACCTGCGATCCAAGCCGGGAAAGGCCAGTTTCGCTTCTTCAACTCAAGGGCCACTTTTGTGGTGCCACACCTGCGCCCAAAAATGTACAGGTGTGATTTCACCAGTCCCAACAAAACTTCAGCAATCAAATAATGTTCAAAGTTGTTCTGAATTCAATTTGGATCACATCGGGGCCCCTGGGACCCCGTCCGAATATACTAGCAAGTTCCAAAACACATAAGAGACCTATTTGAGGCCTAAAATCACATCAAACAACATCGACTCTACGAATCGCAACCCAATTCAAGCCTATGAAACTATAAGCTTCCGAATTCCAAAAACTAATGTCGATTCATACCAAAACGACTCCGCTTGACTTCAAATTTTGCACACAAGTCATAAATGAAATAATGGACCTATTCCAACTTCCGTAATCGAAATCCACCCCCGTTATCAATAAAGTAAACTCCGGGTCAAACTTTCTAACCTTCCAAACCTTCAACATTCTAACTTTCACCACTTCACACTGAAACGACCTACGGACCTCCAAATCACCATCCGGATACGCTCCTAAGTCTAAATCACCATACGAAACTATTTGAGCCATCAAAACTCAATTTCAGAGTCGTCTAAACAAATGTCAAACTACGATCAACTCTTTCAACTCAAAGCTCCAACTTAGGGGCTTCATGTCCCATTCCACTCCAAAAATCACCCAAAACAAAAACCAAACACCCCGGCAAGTCACATTACCACAATATAATATAGAGGAGGCAATAAATAGGGGAACGAGGCTAAGATAATCAAAATGATCAGCTAGGTCTTTACATCCTCCCCCTCTTAAAATAAACGTTCGTCCTCGAACGAGTATAGAGACATACCTGAAGTGGTAAAAAGATGAGGATAACGGCTACGCATATCATGCTCGATCTCTCAAGTCGCCTCTTTGACTAGTTGACCCCCTCACTGAACCTACACTGAAGCAATGTTCTTCGACCTCAACTTTCGGACCTGCCTGTCCAAAATGGCCACCGGCTCCTTAACATAAGACAAATCCTTGTCCAACTGGACTGAGCTGAAATCCAACACATGAGTTAGATCGACGTGATACTTCCGAAGCATAGAAACATGGAATATTGGATGAACCGCAGCTAGACTAGGTGACAGTGCAAGCTTGTCGGCCACCTCTCCAATCTTCTCAAGAATCTCAAAAGGTACGATATACCTAGGGCTCAACTTTACCTTCTTCCCAAACCTCATAACACCCTTCATAGGTGAAACCCGGAGCAAGACCCTCTCCCCAATCATGAATGCAACATCGCGAACCTTCCGATCCGTGTAACTTTTCTGTCTAGGTTGGGCTGTGCGAAGCCGATATTGAATCAATTTAACCTTTTCTAAAGCATCCTGAACCAAGTTTATATCCAATAGCCTAGCCTCACCTAGCTTAAACCAACCCATCGGCGACCGACACCGCCTCCCATACAAGGCCTCATATGGAGCAATCTGAAAGCTCGACTGGTAGCTGTTGTTGTAGGAAAACTCCGCGAGCAGCAAGAACTGATCCCAAGAACCCCAAACTCCATCACACATGCACAAAGCATATCCTCCAATATCTAAATAGTACATTCAGACTGTCCATCCATCTGAGTTTGAAACGTTGTACTCAACTCCATCTGTTGCGTAACTCATGTTGTATGGTCCTCCAGAAACTGCAACGTAAACTACGTACCCAGGTGTCACGACCCAATTTCGGAGTCGTGATGGCGCCTGTCATGGAACCAGGAAAGCCTCCCTTTTTAACTAAGCTAAATTCAAATTCCAGTAAAGATACGATTTTTAAACGAATTTATTAATAAAACTAAAAATCTGAAGTTTGAAACAACATTTGAAGAACTAAATTTAAAACCTCCAACCCCGGATCCGGTGTCACTCAGTCATGAGCTACTATAACATAAAGCAAAGAAAAGGACAAATGGACAACATTGTCTCAAAATAAATGCAATAGGTGGAATAAAGAAAGAGAAGATGAGGTCGCGATCGCCAGCTACTACCTCGACGACTCCAATAGAAACGCTGACCGCTGCTCAATATCCGCTATCGGGTCCCGGTGTACCTGGGTCTTCACACAAGGTGCAGGGGGTAACGTGAGTACACCAACTCAGAAGTAACGAACCCAAACTATGGGCTGAGAAGTAGTGACGGACAAAAACCTCAAAAATTTACAATAAATAATATACAGAATTTAGACATGCTAACAGTTTATCAGGATGAGTAAATATGCCAAGTATGCCAGTATACTCTACATGCCATCATAAAATATATGTATAAAACCAGTGTGAATATGCACATAGTGCTCACAGCTCTCCCACAAAAGTCCACTCAGTACTATGTATGGCTCTCAGGCCCAGGGAAGTTTCATCCCGTAATATGCATAAACATCGGTGACCGTAGTCACTATGTACTGAGGAAAAAAGCCGATCCAGCCACCACGGAGACGATCCATCTCCGGAACATAATAACCACGGACGAAATCCATCTCCGGAACATAAGACCCACGGAGAAAATCTATCTCCGGAACATAATACCCACGGAGAAAATCCATCTCCGGAACATAATACTCGGACAAGATCCATGCCTAGGGAAGATCCATCCCTCAATAGTAGTTCGGACAAGATCCATGCCCAGGGAAGATCCATCCCTCATCACTTCGCTCACTGGGGGTGTAAAGACTCGGGAGGGGCTCTACTGGCCCAAGCGCCATATCAAGCCAACGAAGGCATGATTTAAATTTCACTACAGTGTGCAGTCCATTCTCATAACTGTCTCAATAACAGGCTCTCGGCCTCAGTCAGTCATTACTCTTCAGTCTCACTCACATGGATCAAAAATGCCCCCATCAGCCCGAAACAATGATAAATATACATGTAATTAACAATACTGAGACTGAGATATAAAATGATATGCGATAACAGGACTGAGTATATGACATCAAATAATCACGACATGAGACAGCAATATACGACCACTCGGGTCTCAGCATTTCCGGCGTGAAGCCTAGCATTTATACTTAACATGATTTTTAACATGTTCAAAATTACCACATTAATATATGCACAAATATTATCATGGAATAATCACTAAGCGGGGCCATGGGATAAGCCAGGCCACAAATACCCGGTGCACGCCCTCACGCCCGTCACTTGGCATGTGCGTCACCTCAACAATAGTCATAAATCATTTAGCTCGGGGTTTCGAACCCCCAGAACCAAGTTTGGAAACGTTACTTACCTCAAAACTGGCTAAAATAATATTCCGCAGTACCTTTACCTCTAAATCCGGCCTCTAAGTGCTCCAAATCTACCAAGTTCAGATTTTTATCATCAAATTATGCTTAAGGAGTGAATCCCAATTGAAAAATATCAATTTAGCTCAAAACCCCGAATTTGGTCAAAAGCCGACCCCCGGGTCTGCATCCCGAAATTGAAAAATTTTTATACCAAACTGTTTTTCATCATCTCATGAGTCTGTACATATAAAGAACACTAAAATCGGAGTTCGTTTGACCCCTCAAATCAATCCCTAAAGGTCTCAAAATCTCAAGCCCTAAAATTCAATTTTTCTACTGATTTTCCATGAATTTACACTGGTTTTATGTTCTATAATCATCCATGATCGAGTTTTAATAATCAAAACACTTACCTCTATGAATAACAAGGATTTCCCTCTTCAATATTCGTCCCCAAAGCTCTTTTCCGTACAACAATGGTGTAAAATAAGGTTTAAGTCGCGGAAGAGTTTATTTAAATATGCCTAGTGATTTCTTCACTGCGATCACGGAAAAAGCCACGCGATCGCGGTTCGCAGCAGTTTAACCTCACACGATCGCAACCCAATGCACGCGATCGCGAAGACCAATTGACCTCACCCCCCACGCGCCTGCCATGACCCTACGCGATCGCAACCTAGCCCACGCGATCGAACTTCACCCTCTTCCAGACCTACGCGATCGCAACCCGATTCACGCGATCGCGATGCACCAAATTTGCCTGGCCCTCAAAGTGTTCTATGCGATTGCAGCCCTTGCCACGCGATCGCGATTCCCAGATCCCTGCTGCACAAAAACCAGAAAACCAGCAATTGCTCTAAGTCCAAAAATGCCCGTTAACCACCCGAAATCACTCCCGAGCCCCTCGGGACCCCAACCAAATATACCGACATATCCCATAGCATCATTCAAACTTAGTTGCACACTTAAACCACCAAAACTAACATCAAAACACCAAATTTACATCGGATTCAAGCCTAAGAACTTTGAAATTCTAAAATCCACCAACGATGCTGAAACTATCCAAAACAACTCCCATTGACCTGAAATTTTGCAGACATAGCCAAAATGACATTACGAACCTGTTCCAACTTCCAGAATTCCATTCCGACCCCGATAGCCTATTTTCCACTGTCGACTGGAAATTACCAAAAACTAACTTTGGCCAATTCAAGCCTAATTCTACACCGGACATCACAAAAATATTTCGAGCACACTCCTAAGTCCCAAATCACCTAACGAAGCTATCCGAGCCATAAAATCTGCATTCCGAGATCGTTTCTCAATAAGTCAACTCTCAGTTGACTTTTCTCATTATAAGGCTATCTTTTAAAGACTAAGTTACTGAATTCTCATTTAACCATTCCGATTTCAAGCCTATCGACTCTAACACATCAATAATAGAATAACCAACCTATGACAAGTCAATAACAGCGATTAAAAATGCAGGTTTTACGTCATGAGAGACCGGGTCGTTACACCAGGTCAGAGATGATGGACACCGGCACGCCATGAAGTCGGACAATCTCGCGAATATAGACTTGAGCCAGCTGCTCTGAAGAATAAGTATCACCACTAGAATGAAATGAGCCGACTTAGTCAACTTATCCACAATCACCCATATTGCATCGAACTTCCTCTGAGTCCGTTGGAGACCAACAACAAAATCCATAGTAACGCGCTCCCATTTGCACTCTGGAATCTCTAGCCTCTAAAGCAAACCACCTGGTCATTGATACTCATACTTCACCTGCTGACAATTTAGGCATCGAGCTACATAGTCCACTATGTCTTACTTCATAATCCTCTAACAGTAGTGCTGCATAAAGTCTTGTTACGTCTTAGCGGCACCCGGATGAATGGAGTACCGCGAACTGTGGGCCTCCTGATGATCAGCTCACGCAAACCATCTGCATTGGGCTCACGTAGCCTGCCTGCATCTGTAACACACCATCATCTCCAATAGTGACCTCCTTAACATCTCTGTGTTAAACTGTGTCCTTGAGAACAAGCAGATGGGGGTCGTCATACTGATGCTCTCGGATACGATCATATAGAGAAGAGCGAGAAACCACATATGCCAAAACTCGACTCGGATCTTAAACATCCAATCTAACAAATCGGTTGTCCAACGCATGAACATCCAATGCTAATAGCCTCTCTACTGCCGGTAGATATGCTAAACTGCACAAACTCTCCGCCTTAAGACTCAAGGCATCGACCACCACATCGGCCTTCCCGGGATGATAGAGAATGATGATATCATAGTCCTTAAGCAACTCTAATCATATTCACTGACGCATGTTAAGATACTTTTGTTTAAACAGATGTTTTAGACTCCGGTGGTCGGCATAGACCTCACAAGGGACACCATACAAATAGTGCCGCCAAATCTTCAAAACAATAGCTGCTAACTCAAGGTCGTGGACATGATAGTTCTTCTCATGTACCTTCAGTTGTCTAGAGGCATAGGCAATAACCCTACCATCTTGCATCAACACCGCGTCGAAGCCAACATGCGACGCATCGTAACACACAATGTAAGACCCCTAACCCGTAGGCAACACCAAAACTGGGGCTGTAGTCAAAACAGTCTTGAGCTTTTGCAAGCTCTCCTCACACTCCTTGGTCCACCTAAATGGAGAAACCTTCTGGATCAATCTGGTCATAGGTGCAGCAATAGATGAAAAACCCTCTACGAATCGACGGTAATACCCTGCCAATCCAAGAAAACTTCGAATCTCAGTAGCTGAAGACGGTCTTGGCTAACTCTGCACTACTTCAATCTCCTTCGAATCTACCTTGATCCACTCACTCGACACTACATGACCCAAAAGCGCCATAAAATCAAGCCAGAATTCACACTTTGAAAATTTTACATACAACCTCTTTTCTCTCAAGGTCTGGAGCACAGGTCCTCAGGTGCTGCTCATGATCCTTACGGCTCCGGGAGTACACCAAGATGTCGTCAATAAGCACAATGACAAATGAGTCAAGATAGGGCCGAAATACACTGTTCATCAAGTGTATGAATGTTGTTGGGGCATTGGTCAGTCCAAATGGCATCACAAGGAACTCGTACTGACCATACCGAGTCTTGAAGGCAGTCTTCGAAATATTCGACTCCCGAATCTTCAACTGATGGTAGCCTGACCGCAAATCGATCTTTGAGAACATTTTGGAACCCTATAAATGATCAAATAGGTCATCAATGCGTGGAAATGGATACATGTTCTTCACTGTAACCTTAGTCAACTATCGGTAAGCAATACACATGCGCATATAACCATTCTTCTTCTTTACAAACAAGACCAGAGCACCCCAAGTTGACACACTGGGCCGAATGAAGCCTTTATCAAGCAACTCTTGTAATTGCTCCTTCAATTCTGCTGAGGCCATACGATATGGTGGAATAGAAATAGGTTGAATGCCCGATAACAAATCAATACCAAAATCGATATCCCTATCGTGCGGCATGCCCGGAAGATCCATCGTAAATACATCTAGATAATCCCTCACTACCGAAACTGACCCAACGGTAGGAGTATCAACATTGACATCCCTCATAAAGGCTAGGAATATAATCTAAAGCACCCTTCCACTCCAATCGCGGAAAACCTGGCATAGACAATATCACCATCTTGGTGTGACAATCAAGAATAGCATGATAGGACGACAACCAGTCCATGCCCAAAATAATATCAAAATCTACCATATTGAGCAACAATAGATCGGCTTTGGTCTCAAAATTACCAAGAACAACTAAACACGACTGATACACACGGTCAACAACAATGGAATCTCCCATAGGCGTGGACACATAGACAGGAGAACTCAAAGAAGCACGGGATATACTCAAATATGGAGCAAGTAAGATGATACATAGGAATAAGTTGAGCCCGGATCAAATAATATCGATACATCTTGGTGTTTTATACGTCAATACCACACAAGAGAGGAGATAATTTGTGTGGTGTCCACTTTTTCGAGTGTTGTCTCAATAGAAGAACCTGGTTCTTCTTGGTGTTCCAACTTCTACTAGTGCGGAATAATAAATGCAGTAAAGTAAAAACACAGAGATTTTTATATGGAAAACACCTGGCTCAAAAGGTGAAAAAACCACGACCTACTCCTCAGTAGGATTTTCCCAAACTCTTCACTACAACTCTGAGCCAAACAGCATTTACAAAATAAACTCTTTTGTAAACCTAAGGACTAACTCTAATCCCTTTGTAGCAACCTAACCTCTAGCTAACTGCGACAAGCTTTAAGTTAAATCTAACTTGAACAAAGTGTACCTATTAATATTGCTTCTAATAAAGCTGAAAGATACAATATTAAATCACCTACTACAACCAACTAGACTCGAAAGACAAACAGATGGAACTGGTTCTTCTAGCTGGTCAGTAGCCTGTGTATTGCACAAGGATTCTGCTTGCAAAATTTCTCTAGTAATTTTTCCTTCAGTTCTTGCTTCAATTCTGTCTGTGTGGGAATAATTCTTCAGTAGGAATACTTCATCATTATATAGGACCAGAAGTTAAGATGTTATTGTTTAGTTCTAATGCAACTCTTCCTTGGTGGAAGAGTTTGTGTTTATCTCAACTTCCTTCCTTTATTTATTTCCTTCCTGAACTCGAACTCTAACCCCTTACCAATTTGAAACCTTTTCGCATTAGGAGACAACCTCTTAGTTCATGGATAATTCAGAGATCACGTTTATCTCCTGTGCATGTACGGTTCTTGTGCCAATTGGTTCGGTCAAGATGTTTGCCCTGATGGACCTGGTTCAACTGGGTAGGCATTTTTCAATATTCAAAACCATGCAGTGACTTGGGTCAACAAATTCCCCCTTTTTGATGATGACAAACATTGTGCTCAACCCTGTATAAACTTCAAACACTTTGTATGGTTTTAAGAATTTATCATGGAGAGACCAGGTTCATTAGGTTATAAATATCACAACTTTTGACTTTTGAATTTAAGCACATATCTTCCCCCTTTTGGCATCAGCGAAAAGTTGCAAAATGATAAACTTACGAGAGTTGTTAATAATTACTCATGGCCATTGAGGCAACTGCAGGTGCAAACATGATTAATCATCAAAATAAACCAATAAATGTAAGCTGTCTAAGAAACTGAGACAAGTCAATAACAAAAACAACATAATTCATTGATTAGTACGCAAGTCAAGCACCATAGAGAAAAACTAAAGCAGTCACTACCATGAACAAAAATAATAAAAACAGAAACAGAACAACCGGGCAAAGAGGGGTTTTGGTAGCTCTGGAATTCCTAAGGTTGGTAAGGGGCAGATAAGGTTGGGGTCTTTGCTTGAAGGAGAGAAAGCATTTGTTGAAGAACACCTTAATTTTTCTCCTTCTCCTTGGCTAGTTCAGATCTGAGAGCATCCTGCTCAGCTTCAACCTCATGAAGGCAAGAATTCAATCGAAGGATCTCCGCATCCTTTATCTCTCCTTCCTGCACCAATGACCTGACTTTGCTATTGACTGGTTGCTTCCTAGATGAACCAGGTTCATCCTCAGGAACATTTACAATATAATCACATGTCAGCAAAGTGTTCTTCCCAAAATAATCCTTAGCAGTAGTCATGTCAGCTTTCTTCACAAGAACCGTAAAGTGGGAAAGCACAGCTGTCAGAATAAATCCATAAGGAATAGCGTGTGCTTTGGTTCCATTTACAACTCTGTCCAAGAGCTGGATGATGAAAGTTGGCCAATTAATCTGCTTTCCTCTGTACATGCACTCCATAAGTGTTAAGTCCATATAACTGGCGATGTGTGTACGCTCTTGTCTTGGCAGTAGAAACTTAATCACAAATTCAAAGAGTAGCTTGTTATGGGGCTGCATTTCACTTTTGAACACTGGCCTTGGCTCAAGTTCCTTCTCATTTTCACAAAATAATCTGGTGATGTTGATAGCTAAGGCCATTCCATCGAGACTGGGCCATCTTTTCCTAGTGTAATCGTCATATCCCTCAGCAGGGATATTCAGAATCTCTCCCAGCTCCTTTGCATCAAATGTGATTTGAATCCCCTTGACTGTGGAGGTTACACTGCCATCCTTCACGCTTGCATTTTCCATAAACTCCACCAGTTCATTCCTTGCCAGTCTTCCTTCCAGGTGAAGAACCAATTCCTTCCATCCCTGCACATCTAGTGCATTCAACAAAAAGATCATTCCTAATTCTTCTAGATCTCTCACCAGCTTTCCTTTAAGAATAGTATGCTTGCCAAACATGGTGAGTTTGTCAGATTGCTCACCAGAGATTTCCTCATCTCCTCTACTCCATTCACTTTCTTCTTCAACAACTTTCACTTTCTTGGCCTTGGACCTGGTCCTTTTAGCTGTGCTTGAGAGTGTGGCAGACACAGAAGCTGACTTCTTTGAAGAAGCCATAGCCTTCTTGGGCTTGGGTGTCTCAACCACAAGTGGAGCCGGATTCTCCTCATGATGGACCAGGTCCATCGTCTCATCATCAACATTAACAGCTTCAACAGGCTCTCCTAACTTTGCCTTTCCCTTGGCAGCTTTCTTTTTCTTGCTCTCTCTCAGAGCCCTTTCTAACTCCTCTTCTCCTTACCGAACAATACTTCTTGTAGCACGAACCTTAGTGGCAGAAAAATCAGCAGATATTGAAACTTTTCTTTTCATTGGGGTAGTAGCCTTATTTGATTTTGAAGTTCTTTTCCTCTTGGGATTGTAGGACTCCCCCAGCTTCCTCAAAATCTCAGCCAAAGTCTCCTCGACAGATGAACCAGGTTCATCTGTTGATTTTTGTAGGTTCTCTAAACCTGTTGCTGTTTCCCCAGCAATACCTTCCCCCAAAATCTATGACTTCTTTTTCATTTATCCTAGGAGTGGGGCCACAAATAGCCAATGTGGCACCATCCTCCCCAGATCCCCTTATAAAACCTCCTTCTCCCTCTCTCTCAAGATTTTTTCCCAGTTTTCTTTGCCTATCTGGCACTTCTACATCAACAACTGACCCAACCAACACAAACTTGTTTTCAGTAGTAGCAATTTCAGATTCAACTTCAAGATTACCTTGCTCAGAACTAGATGAACCTGGTGCTTCATCCTCATTAGCAGATTTGAAGGATTCACTTGAAGATTCAGACATATGAACCTCGCTGGCTTTAAAAATTTCCTCCAAGAATTTTGCACGAGAGCCGGAAGCAACTGATTTTCTGGCCAAAACTTTTATTCTTCGTGCCCTGGGGGCTGGAGGGTTAGGTGTGGGTTCAGGAGTGGGTTCAAGAACTGGAGGGTTTTGGGGAGATGACGATCTGTTTGGTGAATGTGAACTGTAAACTGAAGTAGAATTAGGACTGGAATTTTCTTCCTCATGATCAGAGTTTGTGTAGGAAGATGAAGCAGGGGGTGGTGAATACATTGTTATGTATTTTTTGGAAGTAAAGAGATGATCATTTTTGGTTAGAAGAGGAATGAACTTGGTTCGACTTATTCTGTTATTAAGAAGGGAGGTAGTGATGGCCCTTTTATAAGATGTGGCTATTAATTATACAACGGGCAGAACATTTACTCAAGTGGGAGTTTAAGATGTAACGTGATCATTGATTAGACAGTTAAGAGTTTTCTACCTCTAGGCTAATTGAGTACCGATGTGACTTCTTGGAACGGGTTCATTTAGGGATAAGTACAAAGAATTTGAAATGAACCAAATATAGATAGAATCCTGCTCATGTGTGACTGTAATTAATTCAATAATTGTATGGAGATGAGCATGTACCTTGTCAGTCAGATGAACCNAGTTAAGAGTTCCCTACCTCTAGGCTAATTGAGTACCGATGGGACTTCTTGGAACGGGTTCATTTAGGGATAAGTACAAAGAATTTGAAATGAACCAAATATAGATAGAATCCTGCTCATGTGTGACTGTAATTAATTCAATAATTGTATGGAGATGAGCATGTACCTTGTCAGTCAGATGAACCAGCAGGGATGAACCAGGTTCATCGTGTTAAAGTCTTTAATTTGACTCAATTTACAAAGCTAGAAGAACATAATTGGAATCATATTAATACATGGCAAGAGAGTATGACAGTAAAGTCATGATGCTGAGCAATGATTAGTTTGGTCGATTATCTATGTTACTGTTTCTAGCAAAAAAAATCATTTTTTTCATTTTTTTCAATTAGGTGATCTTAATCATCCCTAATTCAAGTCGGTTTCTCTCCAAATTCTCCCTACTTAGTGTTTTAGTAAAGATATCTGCAACCAGGAAACCTGCATAATCAGCATCAGCATATCCTACAAGCTCGAAATTACTACCTTTAGGATACCAAAGGCACAAATCGGTGGTGCCTTTCAGATATCTCAAAATTCTCTTCACTGCAGTTAGGTGGGACTCCTTTGGATTTGCCTGAAACATAGCACACAGTCCTACACTGAACACAATATCAGGTCTGCTGGCAGTGAGATATAATAGAGACCCAATCATCCCTCTGTATAGCTTCTGATCAACGGATGAACCAGGTTCATCCACATCTAATTTTGTAGTTGTGGCTATGGGGGTGTCTATTTCCTTTGAGTCTTCCATTTTAAATTTCTTGAGCAATTCTTTCACATACTTTTGTTGATGGATCATTGTTCCATTTGAGTTTTGCTTGATTTGCAAGCCTAAGAAGAAGTTTAGCTCACCCATCATACTCATCTCAAACTCACTCCCCATAAGTATAGCAAATTCCTTACTCAATTTTTCAGAAGTCGCCCCAAATATGATATCATCCACATATATTTGCACAACCAGGAGTTCTTTACCCTTTTCCTTTAAGAACAAGGTGCTATCAATTTTACCTCGTTTGTATCCATGTTCTAGCAGGAATTTTGATAGACGCTCATACCATGCTCTTGGTGCTTGTTTGAGACCATAAAGAGCCTTGTCAAGTTTGTATACATGGTTCGGTGACTTCTTGCTTTCAAAACTTGGAGGCTGTTTGACAAATACATCTTCCTTCAGATAGCCATTGAGGAAGGCACTCTTAACATCCATCTGATGGAGAGTGAATTCCATGTGTGCAGCAAATGTATAAGAAGTCTGATTGCCTCCAGTCTTGCCATAGGGGCAAAGGACTCATCATAGTCAATTCCCTCTTCTTGACTGTATCCTTGAACAACCAGTCTAGCCTTGTTTCTTGTAACAGTTCCATCCTCATCAAGCTTGTTCCTGAAGACCCACTTTGTGCCAATCACTGATCTGTCTAGTGGTCTGGGTACCAAGTGCCACACTTGACTTCTTTCAAATTGATTCAGCTCTTCTTGCATGGCATTTACCTAGTCATCATCCTGTAGGGCTTCACCAATGTTCTTTGGTTCATTCAAGGATAGAAAGGCATCAAACGCACACAGATTTTTCAAAGAGGATCTTGTTTTGATTCCAGACGTTAGATCTGTTATGATGTTCTCAAGAGGGTTAGAACTCTGATATCTGTGTGGTTTGAGAACCAACTGTTCACTTCTAGATAGTTCCATGGTGTCTTGTTGTTGTGGAACAGGATCAGGGCCAAGGTTCACATGTTGAGTTCCCCCTGTCATGTTGCTTGGGGTAGTTGGACCTGGTCCATCACCTGTTCCATCTTCCATGTTTGCTTCAATGTTTTCACTACTTCTCACCAGTCCAAGCTCCTCATCTTCTGGTTCCTGTCTCTCAGCAAGAGTGTTAGTTTCATCAAAGACAACATGTACACTTTCTTCTACACACATAGTTCTTTTATTATACACTTTATAAGCTTTGCTATGTGATGAATATCCCAAGAATACTCCCTCATCACTTCTGGGGTCAAATTTTCCTAGGGAATCTTTGCCATTATTATGCACAAAACACTTGCATCCAAAAGCCCTAAGGTGGGATATGTTGGGCTTTCTCCCTTTAAGTAATTCATAAGGAGTTTTCTCTACCAGAGGCCTGGTCATGCATCTATTTATTATATAGCATGCAGTGTTTATTGCTTCTGCCCAGAAGCTATGAGGTAGTTTTCTAGAAAGAAGCATGGTTCTTGCCATATCTTCTAGAGTTCTGTTCTTTCTTTCAACAACCCCATTTTGCTGTGGGGTTCTAGGAGCAGA
>MDKI01120504.1:0-13951 GCA_005239505.1 Nicotiana paniculata | reverse complement strand
ATATATATATACGGAGCTGATTTGCTCACTATTACAAATTACTGAATATTGATCACAAGCACGTCGCCACGGGTATGTTATTCGGATCGGGTTACACGTCGCAACAGTGTGATGATGAGAAGGGTTAATATGTATTTATTTACTTGTGTTTTATTTCCTAATCTCTAAGAAAGGTTCATATTATTTGCGTGAGTTGAATAGCCTTCCTGAGTCATTTCTTATTTATCATGTTCAAGTTATGGCCTATTGGCAATGTGATATCATGTGAGGCTGTTGGTCATGTTGGGGTGGTTTGTTGTCTGAGCAGTTCATACTGGGTGAGACGAGATTTTCGAACCAGGGATTAGTGCGATAAGGTTATGTGAAGTGTATATTAAAGAACAAATACCATTATCCAGGTTCATAATGAAGTGATGATTCTAGTCAAGGTGAGGAATTCAAGGATTTGTTGACTCTGCAGTTGAGTATGAATTTCTGCGCATTTCCTCCGTTGTGGTGGTATCGCCAGCATTATAGCAGGATGTATGTATATATATCATGAGGTGCATTGGGAGCATCAGATTCGTGGAATTTTGGCTATTAAGGTTCATGGATTGTCATCGTGGTCAAATGATGAGTTATACGGTGCATGGTGCTGATTCAGCAAAGGTATGCGGTCATGTTCTGGTATATCGTGTGGTAGTTGATACGGTGTTTATATGTTGGAAATAGGCCTGGCAGAGAAATTTCAGGTGTGTGAATGAATTCTGAGCTTATTGTATGGATAAGAGAAGAAATCTTCAGGTGTGATCAAGCTATTGTGCTCGACTAGGTTGTGGTAGCACGGGAGGTGCTCGAAATGTTAAATAGTGATTTCAGATAACTCCAGAGCAGTTCTTAGCACGTTCGAGGACGAACGTCAGTTTAAGTGGGGGAGGATGTAACGACCCGGCCGGTTGTTTTGAGCTCTAGCGCGTCGTTCAGCGATTTGAAGTCGTCAGCAGCTTCGTTTTAGGTATTATGACCCATGGGCATAGTCGGAATTGAATTCCAGGAATTTTAGAATTGATTTGGAAAGAAAATTCTCATTTCAGAAGCCTTAAGTTAGAGAAATCAGCTAAGATTGGAATTTTGAGTAAACGACCTCCGAATCAGGATTTGAAGGTTCCAGCAGGTTCGTATGACAATTTCGGACTTGGGTGTATGTCCGGCTCGGGGTTTGGATAATCCGGGAGCGCTTCGGCGTATATTGTGGAAGTTAGCATTTTAGAAGGATTACATGAATTTGGGCTTGAAGTGCATATCGGTGAGGTTGATGTCCGTTTGGGATTCCGAGTCTAGGAATAGCTCCGTATGGTGATTCTGGAATTGGGAGCGCGATCGGAAGTGAATTTGGATGTCCGTAGGTAATTTTGGGGTCATTTGGCTAAATATAGAAATTTGAAGGTTTTGAGAAATCTGACCGGAAGTGGAAGTTTTGATATCGAGGTCGGAATGCGATTCCGGAAGTTGGAGGAGGTCCGTAATGTTGAATATGACTTGTTTGTAAAATTTGAGGTCAACCAGGTGTAATTTAATAGGTTTAGGCATCAGATGTAGAAGTTTGAAATTCTAAGTTCTTAAAGAATTGAATTTGGGTGCGATTCGTGATTTCGGCATTGTTTGATGTGATTTGAGGGCTCGAGCAAGTCCGTGTCATGTTTTGGGACAGGTTGGTATGATTGGACGGGGTCTCAAGGGCCCCGGGTGGATTCTGGGTGATTGACGGATCAATATTTGAAGTTGGAGAAGGCTGAAGGTTGTTGTCATCTGGTGTAATCACACCTGCGAGGCTTTGACCGCAGGTGAGGAGCCACATGTGCGGCTAAGGGCACCGCAGGTGCGAGATTGGGGCTGGAGCTGAGGGACCGCAGGTGCAGGAGTTTGGTCGCACCTGCGGAATCGCAGGTGCGAAGAGGGATCGCAGGAGTGGGAGTTGCTAGGTTGAGTCAGAGCCGCACCTGCGATGGAATTTCCGTAGGTGCGGAGCTGCAGAAGCAGCTATTGCACCGCAGGTGCGAAAATGGCTGGAGACAGTGAGGTGTTTTAAGAACGGATTTTTGGCCATTTCTCTCATTTTGGTGTGGCGATTTTGGGAGTTTCAAGAGGGGTATTTTAAGCAAGCATCACTAGGTAAGTGAATTCTTCCCATTCCTAAGTTAAATATGTGATCTTGCATGGATTTGAACATGAAAATTGGTAGGAAATTTGGGAAAATTCTTAAGAAACCTAGAAAATGTAAATTTGGAATTTAGCCACGAAGTTGAGTATGGAATGTAGAGTAAATTGCATGATTGAACTAGTAGAGCTATGGGTAGCATGTATCTTCAAGAATTTCGGATTTCAGGGCATGTGGGTCCGAGGGCATTTTGGTCTTTTCTCCGAGCAGTGTTGGGAAAGTATATAATCTTAATTTTTTGTGAGTATTAGGATGGATTTTCATTTCTTCGCCATTATGTGGTAGTTGCGGAACGTTGTGCGTCTGATGGAGTCATCGGAGGGGCTTGGAAGCCGATGTGAGAATTTCGGAGCGAGGTAAGTCTCCTTTCTAACTTTGTGAGGGGGAATCTTCCCCTAGGTGAATTAATTCAGTACATGCTATTATCTTCGGGGGCTACGTACGCACGAGGTGACGGGAGTCCGTGCGTAGCTACTATTATGCCATGTCCGGTAGCCTAGGACTCACTACCATGCCTTACGTGTTGTACCTGTAATCCTGCATGTAATATTAAACTGCTAATATAACCGAAAACGTAATTGAAGATGTAAAAGAAAACTAGACTTCATCTTATTAATCTTCTAAAAAGAGAATTTATCTCTTTGTGGATATTTGTGTACCTGGATTGGGTTGTATCGTGGAATATTATTAAACCTGACAAACGAGTTTCAAAACAAATATTTAAAAACTACATTTCATGTTCTTTTAAAAAGGATTTTTACCATTTTCCTGAGGAAAACTGCTTCTTGATAAAAATAGGGATGTATTATGTGAATATGTGTACATATGAGCATCTGAGTCGCAGGTATGATTTGCGAGTAGGTTAGCCTTATATTTTTATGTTGACTGCGTCGCATGATCGATTCGCGAGCGGAGAAATATATGCATCTATGGTTCGAGCTGATCGACCCTTCGGCAGTGCACAATTTATTATTGTTGGTCCGCGCCGTTCGACCCTCGGCATTGCCTGCGCATGATATTTTCTGCGTAGTTGCTATGATATTTTCCTGATTACTGGCCTGAAATATTAAATTATCGATTGAAATGACAGAGATTTAAAGTTATTCAAAAGACTTTTGGAAGAAGTTGTTCCTTCCCGTCGATTTATTATTATTTGATTAAATTACCATATTGATTAATTGTTAATATGATGAAGATATAAAGTGTTAAACGTGAACGGAGTTGAAAGATATTTAAATCATATTTTAGAAATTGTCTATGGTAAACCATGCTTAGTGCCACTCTTAAATATTTTAAATTGACCTTTAGTAAGTATTTAATTTGACCTCTCGTCACTACCTCTCTGAGGTTAGGCAGGCGACTTCCTGAGTACACGTTGTTTTTTTACTCATGCTACACTTGTTGTGCATTTTATTGCACAGGTAATTTCATAGCAATGTGGAGGATTCAGAGACTTAGACGAGCTGCATCATCCAGAAGCAATCCGCAGCTGACAGAGTCTCCTTCGTACTGTATTTATTTCATTTAAATTTCCTTGTCCAGTTGTATTTCGGACAGGCTTGTGATGATTATTGTATTCTTAGAAATTACTCATGTACTTGTGATACCGGGTTATGGGATATAAATTTGGATATGTATTGGGATATAAGTGCTTAAGTGTAATCTTTAAACCATTATTTTAATTAACAGACCTTTATTTGGTTATTATGTAATGAAGTGAAAGGAAGTGTTTTCATAAATGTTTTAAAACGGAAAGTTATTTCAATTAATTAATGATTTGGCTTGCCTGACATTGATGTCCCCCGCCATCACGACCTTAGGGATTTTGGATCGTTACAAAAATAAAAGTATATTTTATAATATAAATTATATACTAGAAAATTATGCTCGATTATTTTATTATTCTGATATTATATATTCTAGAATATTCATTTTTAATTATTTAGATAAAATTTATTTTCTCTATAGGTAAGTCCATAATGTAAATTAAAAAGAGAGGAAAAAACTATAATATTGCAAAAGTTATAGAAAAAAAAGAAGACAAAAGTTGATAATTTAGAGGGAAAAATAGGTATTTGAAAATTAAAAGTTTAAGAAATCTAGTTGAGTGATATTCTGAGTGATAGGGTTAAGTGACTTTTCTGTTACAAACGAAAGAAAATGACTTTATTAGGTAATTTTGGATCGTTGACTGACCATGTTAGTAATGAACTCCTTCATAACTTCAATAGATAAAACACAAATTTATAAAATCTAGTATATACAATTTTTACAACATTTTTTTTTTTGAAAAGTAAACTATGCAGTAGTATTGTACAAGTTAATTATTGTAATCCTCACGTAATGTGACATATATATATGTATTATTTTAGTAATTACTTGTTGATTTTGTAATTAGACCTAAATTCCAATGATTATTCTTGACATTCTATATTTCAGATAGCTCAATAATTAGTAGGAAAAAGATAGATACTTGCAAACCCTACTTCTAGTCGAATTTAACTGGTAATGAGCAACTAAAATATATGTATACGGTTGAAATCAGGGCCATCCGATTTTACGATTTGATTGAGGTCAGAACGTTGCACCGAAGGCCGAATTCAACTAAATCAAGAGGATAAAGCGTCGAGTTCGAAATCAAAGTATCTTTCAAGATCGAGGTTGGTAACAATCGAAGCCAACTGATACAAACACCGAGTGATATCAGAGACCGAATAATAACAGAAGAGCGAGATCTCCATGACTGGTCGAAGATCACAGCGTAAATCTCGGAATGGATCAAATTAGAATAGCTAATTATGTGATTTTCTTCTGTAATTAGAGTTATATTACAAGTAGAATTCCTCTTGTCACGACCCAAAAATCACAGGTCATGATGGCACCTAACTTGACCTGCTAGGTAAGTCAATTAACAAAAAGAAACAAACTAAATAAACTTATAGAAAATTTAATTTGGATTTATTTGAAATGTTACAAACTCTTCCCAAAAATGGTAGTAGGACTCATGAGCTTCTAAGACTTAGAATATAAAAAGCTGGTATGAGTAAATACGCATTCTATTTAAAACTACATGAACAAATTAATAATGTCTAACACTACCAAGGACAAGTGGCAGCTTCTATAGAGAATGCACGAACATCTTCTGAGTAAGCTCCTGACTTCTTCAGCAGCTCCGCTCCAACAGTCTGCACAGAGTGTGCAGAAGTGCAATATCAGTACAACCGACCCCATGTACTGGTAAGTATCTTGACTAACCTCGTTGAAGTAGTGACGAAATTTTTTGTTTAAAGATACTAATTAATAAACACTATAATTTAAACTAGCAATAGAACCAAAAGATAGAATAATAGAATAGAGTACCCAATGCGACTGTGACAGGAAATAGAAGAGTATCAGAAAGAATCACAATTTAACAGTTTCCAACATCTCAACCGGCCCTTTCCTTAGAACGAAAGCCCATGAACCACAACAATCACCTCATATACTTTCTTAGGGTGATAAAGTACTCAAGACATCAAGTCTAACGGCACGGTAACACCCTTCGTGCATTTATCTCATCCTCACCATATATATGTAAAACAATACCAACAAAATGATAGAAATACCGACAATAGAAATGAAAAGGGAGGGAATATGCAAGCATTGATAATACACGAGAATGTACAGAAGAACATCAGTAACAGACTAAGCAGAGAGCACGAAGTTAATGACCACAATTAGGGAAAATGGGTTATAACTTCAATTAACTAGAATGATGGAGGTCTAAGTACAATATAGCAAGCAACAAAGAAGCACATGATCTTCACAATTTAACAAGTAAGGACATGAAGGACTAGCATGGTGGAAGACTTACACTATGGTACAACAAAATAGATACAACATGAGTATAAGTATAAAATCAGGAAATAGGCATGGCATATACAAGTTAAGAAAGTAAAAGACATGGCCAACACAACCACAATTGAGATAGAGGTCAAGTACAGGACAATAACAACATATCACACAAAATGTATAATGGTGACAATGACAAACCAAGGTAAAGGCGGAAATGTATACATGGAAAACAGATATCACATCATAATGCATGCCCATCATCCTCACCTGCACGGAAATACCCTTCGTGCCATGACCTCACAATATTAAAAGCATAACAATATAAATGAAATGGCACGACATCACCCTTTATGCTTTACACCCTTTCCTCACATGGTAATGTATATGAAATGGCATGGCATCACCCTTCGTGCTTTACACTCTTTCCTCACATGATAATATATATATATATATATATTTATATATATATATATTTATATATATATATATATATATATATATATATATATATATAAAATGTCACGACATCACCCTTCGTGTTTTACACTCTCCTCACATGATAATGTATATGAAATGGCACAGTATCACCTTTCGTGCTTTACACTCTTCCTCACGTGATAATGTATAAGAAATGGCACGGCATCACCCTTCGTGCTTTACACTCTTCCTCACATGATAATGATATAAGCAATGACACGACATCACCCTTCGTGATTTACACTCTTTCTCACATGATAATGAATATAAAAAATGGCACGGCATCACCCTTCGTGCTTTAAACTCTTCCTCACCAAGCATATGAATAACAATAAAATGGCAAGGCAGGAAATGTAAATAACATCGAGAAGAGTTTTCAAATGAATAATCCAACATATTTAAATTACTGAATTTCTAAGCCAACAATGATGCAATAAACCCTCAAGGGCCGTACAATTCAAGTACTTCCACAAATTTCATATTTTATCA
Organism: Nicotiana paniculata; assembly: GCA_005239505.1. Classification (NCBI taxonomy): domain Eukaryota; kingdom Viridiplantae; phylum Streptophyta; class Magnoliopsida; order Solanales; family Solanaceae; genus Nicotiana; species Nicotiana paniculata. The sequence goes on along the minus strand of MDKI01120504.1, from coordinate 6,954 downwards.
GTAACACAAGTATAGAATCTAGCACCTCAAATATCAATCGTAGCAAGGTAGTAGTGATTAGCAAAGAGATGAACCAAACTAGACACATCAATGTATTCTCAGAATTCTATCAAATTTGATCAAGTGATATTAGCCTAAGTCTTGATTATTAACATTTTATAATACATTCTTAATATCGATAAAACAGGTAAGGCATGAATTAAGGAAATTACGAAATTCTACAAAACACAATTATAGCACAATCTACTCCCGAGCATGTTTAACCCCGGCACATACATATATTCTTGTCACCTCATATATGTATCACCCCCGCATGTGTCAAAAAATAGCAATTAGGAGGAAAATTTTCCTCAACAAAGTTAAGCAAAACACTTACCTCAAACAAGTCAATTACAATACCGAGCAAGCCAAGCGATTCTCTAAAAATACCATCACGTGCGTAGTGACCTCTGAACATCTCAAAACTATTCAAAAGAAACTCAAATACATCATATAAATCCCAATAAAACAATTCCAAATGATAAAGATCGAATCCTAAATCAAATCCCAAATTCGGCCAAAAATCACACCCGGGCCCATGCCTCGGAACACGATAAAACTCACAAAATATGACAACCCATTCAATTACGAGTTCAACCATACTAGTTTCACTCATTCTAACTCCAAATCGATGTTCAAAACTCAAAAATTCATATTATGAAACTTTAGACAAAACCCCCCAAATTTCACTTTGAAATCATCAATCAAATCCCAAAAATGAAGATGGATTCATGAAATATAACCAAAACCGAGTAGAGAACACTTACCCCAATCCATATAGTGAAAACCCCCTACAAAATTGCCCAAATCCGAGCTCCCCAACTCAAAATATGACCGAATGAACAAATCCTAGTTTATATATTTTTTTGCCAGCTATTCTTCCACGTTTCTCATGACAAACGATCATGAAACTCGCTTTTATGCCTCCAATAGATTCCTTGTAAATTTTATTCAAGTTAGGCTTTTGAATCACTCAATTTGACCTTATAATGAATGAGATATGCAGGTTTTGATATTTGCAAATAGTGTAGATTTTTAAATACGCCGTCAGTGGCAATTTCGTAATTAATCTGGGGAAAAATCAGGTAACTCAATTTTTAGTAAAATGACCATAAATTCCTCATACAATGTCCGAATTCAACGATTATTTTTGCTATGGCTCCATAATTACGAAATCGGAGCTCGTTTGCTTAATGTGGTACCATTCATGCTTGAAGAAACGACATCGAAACATAAGAAAAACAAGCGCAACGCCGTCGAAACCTATCTAAAACTAACCCGAGCCCCTCGAGAACACGTCCAAACATACCAACAAGTATCATAACATAACACGGAGATACACGAGCCCTCAAAATACCGAGCACAGTGCAGATACTCAAAACGACCTGTCGGGTCGTCACATTCTCCACCACTTAAACACACGTTCATCCTCGAATGTACCAGGAGTCTTTCCAAATCTACCAAATCACGGTGTAACCTTACTAGGCATAAACCCGGGGTGATCCCACGTCATCCTGATCAACATAAGCCTTCCAACACAACATAACTAGAGATCCTTATTTCGACCTTGGTCCTTAAACCTTAGAACTCAATCTTTATCATCCAGAATTCATTACAAGACCCGAATCCCACAGCCAGTTATTGTATAAGTCTGAACCAGTTGTACCAAATCATGACACTCACAGTAGGAACTGATGACCACCATTACCGCCCAAAACAAATCCGGCGCTGATAGCAAATCTTATATCGATTAGAACCTCGTTCAAAACCTTCATACCCTACCGGTTATGAAAGAAACATGCATAACCGCTTAACCACTCATCTGATCAATAAGCCAAGAAACTCACTCGCCCGACCAGGGCCATTGTCCACATCCTCAACAAAATATAGTGTTATTCTTCCAAACATTCCTCATCCCAATACAATAGTGCAAATCTCAAGTCTAGAAACCTCATCTCAGCTAATACGAGCAGCCGCACCGACAAGCTTCAACAATAAACATATGGAGTCACACACAACCAGGTTTCGTACACTACCAAGTAATAATTCAGATGTGACAGATAAAAGTAAGAAAACTAAATAAGAAACTACTAAGCAAGTTAAGCAGTCAGGGAAATTTAGCATTTTACTATGAACTATTATCAACAAGGTGAAAGCAAAACACACGAAATAGAAATAAGGAGCCACATTTCATCACGGTACCATCGTGACGTGCAACACGATCCCATCATATCAATCCATACAGGGTACCCATCAAGCCCTAATACTCGGGCTCACCGATCATATTTGTGTTAACATCGAGCACAAAAGAGTGCAAAAAATATAATTGTGGGGAAATCATTAGGAAAAAACAATACTGAGAAAGACAAGCACAACTGTGGTGCAATAAGATAAGTAACATCACAAGGCCACCTCGCCCACAGTGTCATGAGGCCTAAATCGAATCATAATATGTGTGAGAAGAATCATGTAACCCTCACAACCATCATAGAATAAGAGAGAGACATATAACATAAACCAAGGCGCGAATAACATCCATTCCGCCTGATGATATACACAACAACTACGCAAGAGCAAGAAAATCCAGTCTGATACAAATTACACACTCTCACTGGGCTCAAAATAATCTCCAAACCAAATTCCGGTCATCCTCAAAAATGTAATAAACCTTCCAAAATTCTATAGCAACATTTCCATAACACCTATCATTAATCATCCAATCTTCTACACTCATTCACAACTCACAATCAAGCAATAGTCCGCCAAAAAGAACATTCAGTCTCGGAGCCTCACGAATACAAGAATTTTCATACCCAATCTCAACACCGCTTCTCAAATAGCTGACATGTAATTCATACTCCATCATCTCACGGAGAATCACCCATAAGTTGAAACACAATGTTCTTGCCAACAGGCGAACTCTACTTCGATGGGAACCCCATAGTGCCAACAAGACTTCAAACACCTGAAATTCTCCGAGACATCAAGAACTCGTATCCTTCCCTCCAAAACTAAACTGCAACCTTGTACATGCAACCTTTCAACCCCACATGGTGAATCGCCTCTAACATGCTAACTCGCAACACTACGAAAGTCTCATAGTCAACTCTTAACAATAAGCAAATTGGATACCTCATCACCCGAGAATCTTTCATTTAACTAACTCCAGGAGAACACCACCACACGAAGTATAGCTTCCATACCTGTAGAAAATATCAACTTCGACTGTGGTCATAACTATGATAAATTCTCCAAAACTCAGCAATACATAATCGAGTAATCAGAACCAATCGCCTCTAACTCAATCGAGTCACGCAGACTGCTAACCTAAAAGTAACTCAATCCGATATGATCGCCCTGAGGGAACTTTCTTGGAACCCAAAGCCATTTCTTGCATCACTCCAACATTGACATGTAGACTCTTCTTGACAAGGAAAAACTGAAGATGTAATTACCATGCACTTCCATTTTCAAGCCCACCCGTAGACAAATCCAAAAGCCCTTAAAGGTTACATAAGACCTGGAACTTGCCAGAACCTTCTCGATAACCACTCATCTTACTCTGATCTTCGATACACAACTAATACGTGTCAAGCAAACCATGCTACACCAGCATATGCCCATTCAAAGAAATAACCAAGCAATCTCCAAGTCCGGAAATTGATACTGCCCATGACCCTACAATCCGATCGTCTTTAGAAGACTCCACCACTTAGCTCGAAGTCATAGAACACCCCATCAGCAACCCAAGGTACCATACCTTCAAAGCATGCCCCGATCCCACATGACTATTTAGTTGAATACTTCAAAAACTCATACAATACTGGTCATACAACGCCCCGAAGACTCTACCAAGCGCTTACCCATCATTGCAATAGTCAAACAACTTCCCCAAATGCTCTGAAATGATCACATATGCACTCCACCGAATGGAAACCTCACACGATCCAAACTCATCATGCAGGAGATGGACCACCGGTTATACTCAAATTGACACCTTGCCATGAACCCACCTTAGTCACAATAACAAGGCCACCAGCCAATGTTCCCAAATATGTGCTTACCAACCAGACATATGAACCCGCCTCATACCAAAAATGAACGACTAGAAGATTTAACACTGCATCTGATTCTGAAGCTAGACAACACATCGTAATCTATTTGCAGCATCACCGATCGTCGGCACATAACGAATACTGAGTGCACAACACCACATATGAGCGATTGGGAGGAGTCAAAGTCGTAGGTTTCAAGGCGAAACAAGGCCGCACAATAAGGAAAAAAGAAAGGGAAAATTTTCCTAAATGCCCTGTAGCCTCTTGAAGATAGATATGGGTGTCATCATACCGATCCGCAGGACTCTACTAGACACATGCTCATGACTCGTAGAACCTACAAACCTAGGGCTCTGATACCACCTTGTCACGACCCAAAAATCACAGGTCATGATGGCACCTAACTTGATCTGCTGTTGATACCCAATTTTTCCCAAAAATATTTTTTTAAATTACATATATTCCTTTAAAGTCATGCATTAATAGTAATTGGTATTTTTCCATTATTTTCCTACATTTCTATTAATTGGTCCAGTATTTATTTCTAATAAATAATTATAAAATTACATCGCAAATGATTTTAAAAGCATCTCTTGATTTAATTTATTGTTTATGGTCCTACTTAGACCCATTTATTTCATAATTAGCCAAATTGGCATCTTTTGGCTATAATTGCAATAACTTTGCAATTATAGTCCATGCAAATAATTTTGTACTATTTGTACTAGAAATTAGTCTTTTATTTTTTTTTATACCAAATAATCAGTTTTTAAAATATTTCCATGCATAGAATTCATTTTTATAAGTAGTAATTATTTTTGTAAAATTATTTTAATTAAGTTATCTTGGTATTTAACAAATAGCCCATTTTTAATTCAATTATAGCCCATTTAAACCAGCCCAAATCCCTTAATTAAACCAGCCCACGTAATCCCACCCGACCCAATCTGATTAAATTTTGGTCGTCGATCAATTTTGATAAACGGCCCAGATTCGTTCTTACCTAATTTAACCTAAACGACCTACCCCTCAAACCCTCATTCTTTCATTCTCTCATTTTCCCTCGGCCGTCAATCACCCCTTTCTCTCTCAAATGCTCTCTAAATCTAACCCTAATTCCCTCCGCCGTCACTCATCTATTGCCTTCCATGGTGGTTTCTCACCACCCCCAAACCTCCAAGGGTATCTCTTACGCCGGGTTTTGATGTCTCTAAGGTCCTCAAGGGACCAGGGCTAGTCCACTTATGACTTTGCTTCTGTCTCTCCTGTTTCAGGCCGTTATGGCTCGATTTTGAGTAAGATCTTCCTATTTCACTTTAAACCTATGGGTTTCTAAGCCTATATCTTCATCTATATATTATTTTTTTCTAAAAACCTAATCTCATCTCTTGAACTTCTCAGATCTGTACAGATCTGAGATAGTTCAAACTTATTTTTACTTGTTTTATGAAGATTCTCCTGATCTTCGAAATGGATTTTCATTTTCCTAAACTAGGGTTTCCCGAAAATCCTTTTCTCCAAAACATTTTCTGATTTTAAGTGTTTAATCTCATGTTCTTATGTGTTTTCGACTGATTATGTTGAGTTTACCTCAACCCTAACTAGTTTATGCTAAAACCCTAATTTTTGGACATTTTTGTTTGGATTCTGAGTTTGACCTTGTTACTTGTGCACTGTTTTCGATCTATGCTTTGATTCTCATGATTTTCCTTTAGCTTAATTCGATGTCCTGTGATTTTTAACCTAGTATGTCTTTATTAGCGTTTGTGATTCTATTCTCGACTGATCTAGTATGTTTATGCTTGGCCAACTTGTTTATTCATGGAAATCTATGTTGTTTTCCTTAAAAACAGTATTATTTCGAGTCCTTGATTCACTGATTTTCTATGGTAATGCCTGTATGCTGATTTCCGATTATTTCCCTATTTTTCATAACTTTTAATTGTTTCTTGCCTTATCTTTGATTAACCGTGAAATTTGTTGACTCTAAGTGTTTCCTTAATTAAACTCTTTTGTACTTACCCTTAATTACCTACTCTGTACCTAAGGTTACTTGATTTCCTTCTTTAATTATCTGCCTTCTCTTGACCGTTGGTTGATTACCCCTTAATTGGTGGAAACTTGGCTGATTTTATGTATGACTGAATCTGTAATTTTTCCCTAATTTCTACATAATTTATTCTTTACCTTATTCCGTTTAGATCTCAACTGCTATATATACTCTCCTCCATTCTCACTTCTAAGACACTGACACTGAACTCAACACACACGAACACATTAGTTTAAAAAGCTCTCTATCATACTCAAAGTTTTTCTGCTCCCTTTCTTTCTTTGTTACTTACTTACTACTGTTCTAAATTAGTTGGCTACAAGCCAAGGCTAATTATTATGCTTTCCTATCCTTCACTTTGTGTTTACTATCCCCTTACTGGTATGTTCTGATTTCAATTCAAGTCCCAAAACCAACATGTTTCTGTTACTGCTTCAGTTTGTCATGTTTCTGATCTGTTTCTATCTATGGTTGTGTTGTTCAACATGTTATTAACATGTCTACATCATTGTTCATCTAGCATATTATGTTATGCCCCACTCCCCTTTAGGATCAGTATGCTTATGAATATGTTACCCCCTTGTAGTATGTCTGAATATGATGGGCTCTATCTCATGTTTACCTATTTTCTAGCATGAACCTTTCTTTGCAAAGCAATTTGTATCCTAAGTTATCTGATTATGTGATGATTCTGAAATTCATGCCGTGTTGATACCATTAGCTATCACCTAATCCCCATAAACCCCTTACAAGAACTTCTATGATCTTGTATACTATGTGCTCTATGTGTCCCCAATTCCCATCACCCCT